>FXXK01001883.1:18665-53555 GCA_900184695.1 Betula pendula
GGTGTACATGAAGTTAATTTCGTCTTTTAAAAAATTTAAATGATGTGGCATCATGTATGTCATTAGATGCTTCAACTTTAAATTTGAAATAGAGATGATCTTATTCCAATTTGAAGTGGCTTAGACAAAGGAGATTTGCTATCTGTAATAATTTGTGACAAGAGTAATGGTAGAAACTATATTTTTATTCTATAATTATCCCAGAATGTTAATATGGCAATTTCAACCAACCCTGGGATTAGTCATTATTACAAAAAAAAAAAGTCCAAAAGTTGGTTGGGATTGTCATGTGAGCATTATGGGAAAAAAAATGTGGTCCAAATCACTAAGTTTAATAATTAAAGGCTTAAGTTTGCTCTTGTCTGAATTCAAATTGATGAGCAGCAAATAGAGCGCTGGATGATTAACATTGGGCTTTCCCAAGCTCACCCTGATATGAACCTTAGGCCTTGAAAAAGGCAAAAAATTCATGTTCCCAAATTTTGAAGCTTCATTGCGTGTTCTCGATCCCATCAACCTTGAGCCTTATTTTAGGCTGTCTTGGACCTCCTTGGAAATGGTCTTGTATTTTGCCTGGGTCTTTGGGAAAAGACAGTCAAGATGATTGATTAAGACTTAAGAGTCTCTCCAATAATTTCAATGAGACTGGGTGTAATGCTTTTCTTCAATTGGGTATTGGGATTATGAAATGTAATGAAGTGAATGAATTATAAGATGCGAATTTAGTGTATGATTGTATTGAAATGAATGAAAAATACAATTAATGACTAATTCGAGCTTAGCCTGCCTCCAAGAACGTAAGTGTTTACAAGGAGATTACAATTTTTGTACTCTTCATTTCTACAGATTGGGCCTACAAAGCTCTTTTATTTTCTAACCACATTTACAGCTCAGCCCAACTACTTTTAACCCAGTCTAGCTGCTTTAACCAATTAATACCACATGCGCCAGCTGTCTAACCAATTAATATCAACGTGCGCCCTCTATGAAATGCACCGTCTGAACTTCTCCTAAAACTCACTGTTCCAGCTTAGGTTTATTCAACCCATGCTCTTGTCCTTTCAAATCCAACTTTTACACTTTTCAGAGCGAGACGTTCAACTATTTTTTTCTAAATTTAGAGAATAAAATTAGTTTTTACACCTTTATAAAAAAAAAATTCACAATAAATTCTTTTATCTTTTTATATATCAATTGAATAATCTTTATTTACTCTTATTTTATTTTTTTTCTCACTTTCCCCTTTTTTGTCATTTTACTGTTTATTGAGTAGCGTATATTTTAGGATTATAATAATCAATTAGGTAGCCTGTAGCTACCCAATGATTTAGGGAAGTGAACAGGCTTTATAGGGCATCTGCTACAAGTGCCTTCGTGAACTTTTTGTTAAAATTTTCCGATATTTAAGGAAGGAAAAAAACTTTAAGAGCATTCACAACAGACTCTCTCTACCTTGTTTTCTTCCTTAAATTTATAAAAAAGTTCAAGAAAATCACAAAAAGTTTTTTTTTTTTTAATAGTTTAAGTTTTTATGTTTTTTAATTTTAATTTTTTTTTTTTTATTAAGGCAGAGCCATGTGTCAATGTTAAACACTGACACATGGAGTTCCATTAATTAATTAGACGACAGATGAACAAAGGTACCATTTTTGTTTTCAGCCAAAATTGAGGTACCACCTGTGATAAAAAATGAAATTGAGGTGGCTTTTAATAAAATCGTTAAACTGCAGGGAGCAAAAAGGTATATACCCCATAGTAAAATTTGTGTGCATAGTTGGTTCTTTAACCTATGTAGAATAAAGTTAATATGTCTATTTAATTCCTGTTAAAATATAAACTAATGTGTATTTTGTGGGTGCTTTACTCATTTTGGAGTCTTTAGGTGTGGGGTCATTACTTTTCCTTGTTTTGTCACCTTGGGAGGTAAGAGCCGCATGGTAAGTTTGAATTTAGTTTGTATTTTCTTAATTAGAATGTCTGCATAATAGGTTACCACAAGCCTGCACCGATCAGAAAAATCCCTTACATTGAAAAGCTCAATATAGGTCGATTATACACCAAACGCAGCTACAAACACACAAAATGCACCCCTTCTTAAATATTCTTAATGGACGCTAGCTGACTTCATGATTAGTTGTTCGTTAAGCCTAGTGCACTGACTCGTTCCTTGTTCTTTCATTTCACCATTTTTTCCCAATACAACTACTCTTAATGGAATCACACACAACTCTCTCTCTTTCATTTCTAGCTTCCGACTCCTCTCTCTTTGATGGTTCTCTTTGTCCTTCTAGTTTTCTCTAACCTTAATCCATTATCTTCTTTTCTATCCCAATGTCAAATATCCACAACTTCTTTCTTGAATCCTTCTTTCTACCCATTTGTTCTTCTGTTTACCCATTAATGTTGCAAATTATAACATGTGGTTGCTTCTGGGTGGTGGTTTTCTACTGTTTGGAGGTTTGGAGAGGGTGTATTTGGTTTGAATTTGATTTGTGAAAGGGTGTGCTTCTGGGGTGCTAGCATTTTTATTACTCGAGCCGAGCCTAGCCGAGCCAAGTACTTGTTAAGGCACTCGACTTAACTAATGGGCGAGTTCAAACTCGAGCTCGCACAAGGTTTTCCCCTTGGCGAGCCAAGCTTGAGAAGAGTGTAAATGAACTGAGCTCGCACAGCCACTACTCACCCAAACTCGGCTCGTTTACAACCCTAAAAACACTAGATCTCCCCTCCTCAATCCCTCATCAAAGGAAAAAAGTTCCCTCTTTCTCACTCATCTATTAGACTCTCTCAGCTCTCTTGAGAGACAAACAACCACCGTCAGAGCAGCCCAAGCCGAACGCCACCGCCACTGCCGAGAAAAACCCCACTGCCCTGAAAAACCACCGCCATTGCCTAGAAAAACCCCACGACCATTGCCCAGGCCAGATCCCATGGCCACAACTAGGCCGAACCCTACCTCAGCCACCCAAGCCAACCCCACCTACACTGCTTAGGCCGAACCAGACTCCGGGAGATTTGAGAAAAGCCCACCGCCCTAAAAAACCCCACTGCCACTGCCCATAAAAACCACACCACTGCCCATAAAAACCCCATGACCAACACCACTGCCCAGAAAAACCACCACCACTACCTAGAAAAACCCCACAACCATTGTCACTCTCAAAATATGTTTTGGGATCTTGAATTGGAGAGAGAGAGAGAGAGAGAGAGAGGTTGAACTTACCTGTGGACCAAAAATGCACAGCCACCACCCACGTCAGGAGTCGCCACACATGCTAGGAGTCACCGCCCACGCTGGGAGCTGTCGAAAATCCCATTTCCCCATTCAAGAGACAAACGACACCGGGAGCTCTAAGATTTGCTGCGGCGTGGGCAGCGGATCTTGGCCGTGGGGTCGGTGGTGGGTTAGGGTTGAATGGAGAAGAGAGTGGGCTTTGACGTTTTGTGATATGTTGAAGAGATTTAATCGGGTGCTTTCTTGCTTATTTGATTTGGTGTGATATGCTTATGTGTCACTTGTTTATTAGTAGGAACAAAGGTCATGGTTTGTGCCATGACCTTTTATATATATATATAAAATAATAATAATAATAATAATAATATACAATTAGATTGGGAATTAGTGATAGCAATTAGATTTCAATTTTTTGTCTTCTTTACGTTAGGTTGCAAAAATGATGTGGGAGTTAGAGATAGCAATTTGATTTCAATTTTTTTTTTTTTTTCTATAAGTCTCATGGAATTATTTTTTGTTTTCATTTTTTAGCTCTAAAAAGAGGCAAAAAATAACTAAACAGTCCAAAACCATCTAAAATAAGCCCTATAAAGAGGCCCAAGGAAAGTTCAAATGGCCATATATAAAAAGCATTAATATGGTGTGGTTTGTACCTCAAATAATCGCTAACCGGCGGTTATAAAATAACTACTAACCACTTAAAGCGGAGAGGTTATGATTATAAAAATAGGATAACCGCCTAAAGAAATTGTGGTTATAGATAATAACGCTAACCATAACCGCTTGTACATCCCTACTAATTTGAGTGGGTATGTGTAATTTTTCTAAAAAATTATATCATGCAGAGTATTTTTGTCATTTCGGATCGTGGAGGGGGTCATTGCAACCCCTTTTGTAGTTAAGAATGATATTTGGTAAAAATTGAAAGTTCAAAGGGTCATTACATATTGAGTGGTAATTTGAAGAGGATAAGTGTAGTTTTTCCAATTAAAACATTTTTTTTTAAAAAAAAAAAACCTCAAAATTTTAAAAATTCAATAAAAAAAAAAAAGAAAAAAAAATGGAAATTGGAAACAGACTAGAAATAGGTGATAAAGGAAATGATTTGTCTCCATTCTCATGGCAAAAACAGCAAACTTTGGAGTTTCAAGTTTTCAACAGCAGACTTCTCGTAGCAGAAGAGAATCTCGAATGAGAATCTCAAGTTTTCTACAATGAGAATCTCAAATTCTGCATCATTATCGAGTTAACTCGTGATGATTGATGTAGTATATATGCTATCATTTTAATTACCAAAAAATCGGTCAGTTTACGATGACCGGCTCCTCTCCATTTCTTTTGAAATGGAGAAGATCCTTTTCCTGACTCGGTCAGTTTCTGCATCATTATTAACTCGTGATAAGTACTCGATGCAATGGTTGAATTTCAAGTCAACCACGGGAAAGGATAAAAAAATACCAATTTTTTTTTTAATTTTTTATGAATGAGTAAGTTTCATTACCAAAAGCAATTCCTTACACAGAGAAATACACAACTACATCTGTAGTTACAAATAACACAAGCAAACTACAGCAACTAGGCTAACACCCTATCAGGGAGGCTCCAAAGACTACATAAAAAAAGGTTTTCCCTACTTTTGACATATTTACATTTAGACAATACTGTGCGAACCTCCCAACAAATTTTAGAGAGGATCTTCTCTTCAGAAAGTAAATTCACCCCATGCCGGATGCTATTTCTCTTCCTCCAAATGGTATAGACTGAAGTGCTCAAACACAATCTAGCCAAATCAGATTTTAAGCTCTTTCCCTTCCAATCTTGCACTGTTAGCATAAACACAATATATTATGCTAAATGCGCAGCGAAAAAGTAAAATGGTTTTAGAATTACCTTCAGCCATGTTTACTCAAGCGAACCAAAGAACCTCTGAAACAAAACTCTGATAACAATAATATAATATAGAGGTATCTTCTGACCTATTCCTAACCTTAAGTCATATTGATGGAATACACAGGCTATATATTTATAGGCTAGGTCAGGGAGCCTCAATTAATTATAGACTTTAATTATTCCTCCCATCAAGGAATAAATTGATTTGATATAAAATCAATTTAATTACAATTAGATCAATTTGCAATTACAGTTGATTCCATAACCTTAATTAACATATTGTAGAATAAATTACCGTACACCGTAATCTTTATAAATAAAGATAATAAACTATATACACATGTGACATATAGGTCATACCATATAGGAAATTTTCTTACATTCTCTCACTTGACCTTTATGACACATGTCCTTATGGTGTTAGGTTCTTTAGTATGGTCATAACAATGCCAACAATTTATGGAATCCTCCCACTCAGACAAGGAATGCTTCACATGAATCATGGCGGTAAAACTATTATATAATAGGTCGTCCCTTCCATGTATTATGATGTGTAAAATTCATTGTATGAGTACTTTATGGGAAGTCAAGCTTTATAAATGAACTTCCTATAAGTCATTCGGGTCCAACTTTATTTATCCCTACGGATAAAATATAAAGAAATGTACACAATAAATCTTTATAACAATAACTTTATGTCTATAGACCAATTAGAGAGAAACTAAGTACAAAAATGAATTAATGAGTCCCATATGCTCCACATGACTTTTAAACTGCTTTATCGGTAAACTTTTAGTCATGGATCTACAATCATTAATTCAATACTTAGATGCTCAATAGACACTTCATGTCTCTTAATGTTCTCTCTCATATTGAGATACTTTATGTCGATTTCCTTATTTCTGCTTCTACTCCCGTTATTCTTACAAAAGAAATGTGTAGTAGAATTATCGCAAAATATCTTTATGGGTCTAACTATAAAATCGACAATCTTGAGACCTTTAACAAAATGTCTCAATCATAATGCCTGTGTAATGAATTCATAGCATATAATAATTTATGTTGTCATGGTAGATGTAGCAATTGTAGTCTGCTTACTGCATCTCCATGATATAATTCTTTAGCAAGAAAATATATCATGAAGTAGACTTTTTACTACCTACACATTCATCAAAATCCGAATCTTAATAACCAACCACCTCCAAATGGTAAGTGTATCTTTAGGTTAAATTATAGCTCCTGATTTCTTGCATATATCGCAAGTCTTTATTAGCAACTCTCAATTGACCCAATAAACCTACTGCCAGTCCAATGTCAAGTTAGAATGTAGACATTAGTCTGCATACTGTAGATGCATACAAAATGCTTCATATATAGTCTCATTCCAATACATTACTGGGACATGGATCTTTACTGAATTTATCCTATTTAATAATAGGTGCTACTGAAGGTGCACAGTCCTTCATTCGGAATCTCCCCAAAACTTTTTCAATGTAAGCCTTCCGAGATAATCTTAATATTATTTAATTCGTCTCTGTGAATCTCTATGTCAATGACATAAGAGACTTCACCCATATCCTTCATTCAAAGTTTAGTGAGAGTAACTATATGTAGCAAACCTAAATCACAACTTGCAGATATCTACATGTAGAGTTAAAAAGATTACTTTACTCCCATTGACCTTGAAGTATATACACTGATTAACAAGGTTCTCAATAAAACCATATGAGGTAATAACCTTGTAAAATTTTGTATACACTCATGGGAGACCTGTCTTAGCCCATACATAGATTTTCTTAATTTGCAAGACTTCTGACTGTTATCATCAAAACCTTTAGGTTGTCTGATATAGACCTCATCTTCAAGATCCCCATTCAAAAAGATTGTTTTCACATTTGTTTGATATAACCCTATATCCAAATGAGTTACTTATATCATAATTATCATAAATGAATCCTTCTTAGATATTGGAGAGAAGGTTTCATGATAATCAATGCCCTCTTTTAGAGTAAAATCCTTGGTTATAAGTCCAGCTTTATATCGTTCAACATTACTTAGGAGCGTCTCTTTAGGTTTTGCAAACCCATTTGCAGCCTATGGCTATAGCTCTCTTTGGTAAGTCAACGAGATTCTAGACATCAGAGATTCTATTTCTTTCTTTATGGCACTAAACCACAATGTGGAGTTATCTCCACTCATGGCTTGTGAAAACAATTTTGGATCATCTTTATGTCCGACATCAAAATCAAACTCTTGAAGGTATACAACATAATCACTATGAATTGTTGGTCTTCTTATTCTAGAGGATATTCTTAATCTTACTTCCTCTGCATTTTGCAAAGGTTGAGTAGGTTCATTCTGAACTTGTTCTTCATGAATTGACTATTCTGAAATTGATTGTGGCTCAGAGTAGTCAATTTGATTTTCCCTAAGCACAATCAAACATCCTTCATCTGAAGAATATTTAGTCAACTCAAATGCTACATCTAATTCAATCATTCGAGAATAAGCACTCCTACTAAGTTCAACATCCTTTAGAAATTTTACAATTTTAGACTCAACAACTCTAGGATTATAAGAAGAACAATAGAATATTAGAATTACTAATCATGTCTATTTTATGTGTACCTACCATAATATTCTTTGCCAATATCAGATCTTACGATCTTGATTTTCTTTTCCTTTTGTTTCTCTACTTTGACCTTATAGGTACTGAAAACATTTAATGTCTCAGACTTAGAAGATAGAGATACATAAATCTTTTATGGTCATTACTGAAAGAGATAAAAATATCTCTGACCATTTAGGCAAAGATTACGAAAAGGTCCACACTTATCAGTGTGTACAATCTCAAGAATCTCAAAAAATCTCTTTTAACACCTTTAGTGGTATGGTTGATCTGCTTTTCCTTAATGCAGTTCATATAATACCGAAGATAGTAAAATTCAAGAGTTATAAAATACTCTATCATTTACTGACCTTTTATTCTCTTCATGAAGATATATTCCGATCTCCAGTGCCATAACAAAGAGGATTTTTTATTCACAATACTCCACTTTATGTCAACATCAATATGCAGGGATAAACAATTAATTTTTCAAAGTTTGGGATTTAGATCAATTTTTTAAAAAATAGACCATCAACAATATTCTACCCTAAATAAAAAATTTCAATTTTAAAAATAATATTGAAATTTTATTTAACAAACAGAAAATAAATTTTCTTGAAAATTCTGGAAAACATTATTGAGGTCTAAAACATAACTAAATTTGAAAATTAATCTAATGGTCCCACTATTTTCAATTGTGAAGGCGTCTTAACACACTATTTACTTTAAGAACCCTGCATTGTGTTGACTATATGGATTGTTAAACTATGATCAATCCATAACATATTTAGGAGATTCAATAAAAGAGATTCATGACACACTAAATATATGAGATTACCTTTATTTCAAGTCATTTATGATACTTTATGCAATATTTTTTTATATGTCCGTATTTTTCCCTTTGCAGAAGAAACAAGTATCTTGATTGCTATTATATTTTATTGGTACATTGTCGTTCTGCTTTAACTGTTGGGCATGATTACATTTATTGGTCTTTTCCTTAGTATGAGTAACCAAATAAACATTATATGGTTTCTCATGTTTTAGTCTTTACTTTTCTTAAACACACATGGTCAGGAAATTCATTTATTGACCATTATCCATATGTGTGTCATAAGATATTTTAAAAATATCTTATTTAGAATAAAGAGAATCCAGTATGAAATAGACCAAGAGTGACTCAAAATCTCATCTTTAGGGACTTAATTTAAACTACAATGTCCTTCATTTCCATAATGTGCTCACGCACACTTCTAAAACTGTCAAAGGTTTTGCTTGAAAGCTTTTCCGTTAGGGTGCTAACTAAAGCATTATTGGAACTCACTAAATTTTCCTTAACAGCCTTTATAAAAACTTTGGCCTTAAAACATTTATGAATAAAACCATGATGCTTTTGGTGACATGAGATTTTACGAACATCAAACTTATGCGATTAGATCACTCCCACAATTCATGTTTATAAATCTCATGTGGCGTACTTGATTCCGTGAGAACGGGTGAGGTCGTTCACACAGAGCGCCAGATCAAGTTCCAAGCACCTCAATGTGAAAAGACACATTTTCTTTTCAGTCAAAAAATTTGTTACCATTAAGCATTGGAACATAAAATACCAATAACTAAAGCAGTAGGAATAGCTGAAATAAAAATAATATACTCAAATGCTATAAAAAATGAAATAACTTTATTTAAATTAACCAATGTCAATTTAATAGTAAATTTCAACCTACCTGTAGGCAAAGGTTATATCACGCATGAAATTTACTCTTTATTAATAGGACTAATAAATTTAAACATTAATAAACAAAATTCTCTGTACCTGTGGGCAAACAAGAAAAATTTTATTTTTAATGTTAAATTTACTATTTTATTCTAATTAAGCTTTAAAAATAAAAACGTCCCTGTTGAGATTAGCAATTAAATTTATGAATTAATTACAACACGATGTTAATTTTCCTTATGAAGTTCACGTATATATTCTTGATGTAATTATCATTATAAAATCGGGATGCTGTGGCTCTCCAAAAAATATTATGATAATTACTACTTCATTAACATCTACCAAGAATAATAAACAAACCAATATGAAGGTGGGGTAAGCAATATTCCCAAAACACAATCAGTTAAGTTCTCAGGTAAGTGAGGGGGGTCACATCAGACACTTTTAAATCCCAAGACTTTCCTTAGACAGAACTTTCCTAGATATTGAATTTCAGAATAGTACCACAAACAATCACCAACACATATAGCTCAATTAATTATTCTCATGTCTAAGCATTAATCTTTATGAAGTTTTACAAAATTTTCTTTATGTGATTATCATCATGACTTGGGATGTTGTGGCTATTCCCAAGTCACTTTGATTTTCACTATTTTATAAAAGCATAAGAAAACTTCATCTTTATGTTGATCACAAAATATCCCATAGCATAATACTTCTATAAAATATTTATGCTCAACAAAAATAAAAAAGCTTCATGGGATAAGCATCAAATAGTTGTAGCTTCAGAACAGTGTAAATTATAAATTAAATAAAACTGTAGCACTAAAACATAAATTGAAGCATAGCATGATGGTCTTGGGCTAATCTTTATGAACCTGGAGAACCCAAGTTCGAAACCCACATGCACCCAAGAAGGCTCCCTTTTTTTTTTTTGTTGCAATATGAACTGGGCTTCTTTATTTGGCGGGTCAAGCCACCTTATTGGGTCGGGTCTCTGCATAGGCCACTTTATCGGGTTGGGTCACCTTATTGGGCTATGGGTTAGCCCACTTAATGACCCAGTTTTTTTTTTTTTTGGTTGCAATTCTGGATCGGGATTGGGTTAACAATAAACCCATGCCCAAAAGCCTAAACCCGTGACCTGGTTCCATATGGGTTTGAAACCCTACCCGATTGCACAATCCCTAACCCGACTCCCTTAGCATTTTGCCGTTGGCCCCCCTCATGCGCCGCCACCTCCCTCATGCACCGGCCACTAGCGCCGCCGCTCAGCAACGCCGGAATCTTTATGCGGCGGCCACGAAAGACCGCCGCTCACCAAGCCACGGCGACCCACAGGGTCGCCGTTTAATCATAACCCTAAGCAGCCCGTGAAGGGCCGCTGTTACTGTCACTGGCGGCCCTTGCGAGCCGTTGGTCACAGTAGAAGGGAGAGGCCCTCTCCCTACGCGGCAAACGGCCCGTGAAGGGCCGTCACTGTTGTCACTTACGGGCCGCCGGTCACAGAAATGGGGAGAGGCCAGTGGCCTCTCCTTACGTAGCTGGTGGCCCTTGAAGGGCCGCCGCTACTGTCACTGGCAGCCCTTACAGGCCGCTGGTCACAGTAACGGGGCCTCTCCTCCTTATGTGGCAGCGACGCCGCTTTGTATGGGTTCTTGGTGGGTTTCGATCCTTATGGGTTCTTGGTGGGTCGATGGCTCCTTATGGTTTCAGCATATTGAGAACCAAATACACCAACAGAATATGAACATATAAAAATAATATAATACATATTCAGCACATTGAAAAACAATAACAAAACTTAAAGCTGAGCAAAATAGCCTAAAGGAGGCTTTGATACCACATGTTAGCATAAACATAATATATTATGCTAAATGCGCAACGGAAAAGTAAAATGGTTTTAGGATTACCTTCAACTATGTTTGCTCAAGCGAACCAAAGAACCTCTAAAACAAAACTCTGATAACAATAATATAATATAGAGGTATTTTCTGACCTATTCCTAACCTTAAGCCGTATTGATGGAATACACATGCTATGTATTTATAGGCTAAGTCAGGGAGCCTCAATTAATTATAGACTTTAATTATTCCTCCCACCAAGGAATAAATTGATTTGATATAAAATCAATTTAATTGCAATTAGATCAATTTGCAATTACAATTGATTCCATAACCTTAATTAACATATTGTGGAATAAATTACCGTACACCGTAATCTTTATAAATAAAGATAATAAACTATATACAAATGTGGCATGTAGGTCATACCATATAAAAAATTTTCTTACATGCACACCTATAACAATGATTTCCTCCCAATCATTAGATGAGAAAGTAATAAGACATCTATCCAACACAAACTTCCAAATGCGGCGACTAAAGCTACATTGAAAGAATATGTGATCTCGCCCCTCAATGCAACCTAGACAAAAAACACAAAGAACATCACCGTGAAAGCCCTAGATAGCCATCATTTTTTCAGTAACAAGTCGATTTTTAACAGCCAACCAAAATAAGAATGCTTGCTTGGGGATAGCAAGAGGGAACCAGATAGGCATCCACCAAGAAATAATATCCCTCTTATTCCTTATATGATCCCAAGTTTCATTGCAAGTATATTTACCTGACTTTGAAATACTCTACCATGCTTGGTCTGAATCACCCAAAGGCACTAAGGAAAGTTGGCTTTGGATGCCTACCAACACATCTGATCTCGCAGGAGGCCAACTCCAGTGATGATCACGAATTACAGAAGAGAGCTTTGCATTTATTTGACTACTAGCATAAAATAAAACAAAATAAAAACTGGATAAAAGGTTACGTGGCTCCTGATTAGTGCTATATTTTCTTTATTCAATATTAGAAGAAAATCTTAAAAATAAAACAAAATAAAAGACATGTTCTTTGACTTGAACCACGTAAACCCCGCACCTAGTTAAACCATTCTCACAACGGCTATGTTTGTTAACCCTTTATTCCTTTTCATTTTTTATTCTCCTTCAAAATCAACACACTTTTAATATTTCATCAATTACTTTTTAACAATTTTTTTTTTAAACTTTTTATATCACATCACACATTTTTTATTACTATTCAAATAAAAAACTCACTAAAAAATAAAACTTTTTTACTTTTCCATATAAAAAATTTATAACATTCTTCTTACTTTATATTACTTCATTCACTTTTTTTACTATTCCAAAAAAAAAAAAAAAAAAAAACACCAAAAAGCTTTAACAAATATAGCCAGCCTCTTTTAATTAAATGTAAACACTGATTTATAGATTTATTAATTGCAAGTTGCAAATTGCATACGCACTCCCTCTCGACTGAGTACCTAATCTACGACTTGACCCTTGTAGCCTATATTCTGACCTGCTTAATATAATCTATTTTTAGTTTTTCTAGATACAATCTCCAATTTCTCTAACCTGCCTTCCAAGTTCCAATCACGGCTTGTTACAACTCAAAATCAAACATTTCCTATTTCCAAAGTCCCTAAAGCCTCTTTTATCTATTAATGATCACCGATCAAGCCCAGCTAGCTACCAGTGTTATATTTTTCAACTTATCTATTATTTGGGCTATTATGATTGATATTGAGGCATTAATGTAAAAACTTTAATTATTAGAGTTTTATTTGTCAATGCTGCTTATGTTTAGTTTACCCTATAGTGTATGTTTCCGCTGAAATTATGTTATTTTGTGTTATGTAATTCTGATATAATCAGGGGCAGCTTAATATATTTTGAGGCTTAAAGCAATAATTTTAGATGAGGCATTTTTTATATATTTAAATATTAAATAATTTTTAATAATTGACTATTATCTTTTTATATGCCTAATATTGATTTATTAATTTAAGTTTTTATTGACAAAAAAAAAAAAAAAAACTTAAAAATAACATAAAGTGTACTGCTTACAAGTCATATTGCAATAACTGAAAAGCAAAATATCTTTCATGTTCTTAATATTAATTTATTAATTAAAGCTTTTGTTCTAAAAAAAAAAATAACACTATTTTATACAAAAACATAAGGCTGTTAACACAGCCATAGGCCCACCAGAGTCACATGACTGAAAAGACAATGATCCAAAAAAANAAAAAAAAAACTTAAATAAAATCTAATAAAAATAATAGGAGGAATTTCATAAAGACCTCGTGAACTTTCACGCGATTTGAAGAACTCTCAATCTTTGATTTTTCTCAGTTTCACTCCCTCGAACTTTCAATTTTTATCAGAAAATCCCCCTCCATCTGTTTTTACCGTTAAATTTTTTTGAAATTCTCAAAATACTCCTCATTTTAAGGTTTATATTTTTTTTATAATTTTTTTTTTGTTTAAAATACAGGAGTATTTTGAGAATTTCAAAAAATTTTAACGGTGAAAACAGATGGAAGAAGATTTTTTTATAGAAATTGAAAATTCGATAGGTAAAATTGAGAAAAATTAAATATTAGAGGTTCTTCAAATCGTGTGAAAGTTCAAGGGGCCTTTGTGAAGTTTTTCCAAAATAATACTATTTTGAAATGACTGAAAAGGTCGATTACAGTGAAAAGTAAAACCATAGCCACACATTTTAATCTTTATCCTCTGTTGTTGTTTGAGATGAAGAAAAAGAACGGGTATTGTGCGACTCACAGCTCAGTAAAAGAAAACAAAAAAGATAGAGAAGAAAAAGTATAAGGTCTTACGGTGGAAGAGATTTCGGAAAGAAGATCGAGGGAAAGGCCGGAGGCAAGAGCTGGCCGGTGGTCAAGCGGGCAAGCTCGTACTCATAATAGTGGTCCTACACCTCCTACTTCTTGTCTGCCGAGGAAATTGCAGTGCATTCAAGAGAGTGATTTTAGTAATTTGTTGGAAAGAGATTCTTCAAAAAATAAGATTTATGTGTTTAAAGATTTTTGTTCTTGGCTTTGACGGTTGATTTTTCTATGTGGGGAGTTCTAGAGTCTCCAGGAGAGAGAATGCAATGTTTTCTACTTTTCTTTCTTTTTTTTTTTTTTGACAAAAACGTTGTGTTGTTGGGCATCTAAGAGCATTCTCATCCGGCTCCTTATTTTTATCCTCAAAGTATGGAGTAAAATCAATTTTCCCTACTTTAGAGAGCCACTTTTTCTAAACACCTACATCCGGCTCCCTACTTTAGGGATCCACTTTGACTTTTTCATTTAAATATTAATATTTTAAAAATGAGAAAACAAATAAAATTAGAAAAATTAAAAAAATAGAGAGAGAAACTAATATTTTATTATAAAAAAGAAGAGAGGAGTGAAATGGCTCCCTACTAGTAGGGAGCCATTTTATGCTCCCTACTTTTTTCCTCAAAGTAGGGAGCCGGATGTGAGCAATAAAATGGTGAAAATCCATTTTTGGCTCCCTACTATAAGGATATCCCTATAGTAGGGAGCCGGATGAGAATGCTCTAATGGTTGGTTTTTCACTGTTTTATATTTATTATCATTATTTTTTTTTGCAAAATCGTGTTTCTTGACTGTTGGTTTTTCCATGAGATTTGAGTCTCCCAAAAGAGAGATAATGCACTATTTTCTTTTTGGCCGAGTTTATGTGTATTGTAATTGGGCCTTTTTAATTTTTTTTACAAACTTTTTTTTCTTAATTTATACTTCCATAGATATTCTATTGGGGGCTTCTTCATTGAGGGCCTTAAGCGATCGCCTAAGTCGCCTAGTGAAAGAGTCGGCCTTGGATGCAATAGATGTATATTTTCATAAGACATAATGAGATGTGTGTATCACAGATGTGCTCAAATCACCTTGTAGTGTTTGGTTTATGATTATGTTATATATATATTATATATAAACAAACCGGAAAACCGAAAAATCGAAAATAACCGCAACCGTATAACCGGATAGGCCGGTTGCGGTTGCGATTATTAATTTTAGAAAACCGATTTATATATATATAATTATAATTTTAGGCAAGTTCATATACATTTTTTTTTCTTTTTTTTCTTCTCTTCTCTCTCTTTTTTCTTTTCTTCTTTCTTTTGAGCTCCCTGCAGGGAGAATAAAGCTCCCTACAGCAGGGAGCATGTTGAGAGAGGGAGAGAGGAGAAGAAAAGAAAGAAAAGAGAGAAGAAAGAAAAAAAAAAGAATATGAATTTATCTCACATTGAATATGAACAAACTTTTCTCACTTTCCTACTTCAAAAATAAATTTTTGATGAGAAGTGATTAAAAATAATTTTTTTTTTTTTGTGATCCATAACATTAAAACCGGTTACCGGTTTATAACCTGTATTGAAACCAGTTATTATCAACCGCAACCGCTAGCGGTTGTTTAAAAATCAAATAACTGGAGACCTCGGTTGCGGTTGCGGTTATTCCCCAATAACCGCAACCGCATCCGATTGTATACCCCTAGTTACAAATGCTTTCCAAGCTAAGGACATGACATTATTGCTATATCTAAAGTACTTTGCATTTGTCATTTGGGCCATTTTATTACCATCTAGTTTTTAAAAGTAACGTGTCTGTTAGCACATGAAAAATATATACATTTTTTGTATAGCATGTATTTCATTCTCACATATTTTTTTAATAGCATTAATAAAAAAAAAATTAGAAAAAATAACATTTTTATAGATTAGATTCAAGAAATTCCTACTATCAAATTTGTAGAAAATATAGGATTAAGCGTACATGCCGTAAAAAATTCTACAGCATGTAATCTAAATCCGAAAATATATATGGAGACCTATACTGCTGTACATATCAAGTAATCAATTAAATGGCAATTTTTGGTGGACGACCAAAATCTATCTAAACTCTGAAGTGCTGTTTTTACAATTTTAAATTTCAAAAATGTTATTTAGTACACTTTTAAAACAATTTTCATATAATTATGATGTTGTGATAATAAAAAGTAATATTTAATTTTTTTTTCTTTTACAAATTCTTTGTAGATCGAAGAATTAATTTTTAATGTTACATCATTATATGGCAGTCAACCAATCAATAAGTATTGACTAAATAGTATTTGTCTTTTAACTTTTACTTTTTGGTAATAAACAAATAGTTTTTTAGAATTAGAATGGAGTAATTATTGAGCAAACTCATTAACAAATAACAAGCTATAGCTTTTTTTTATTGTTATTTTTGCTGTGAGTGCGTATTGTATTTTATATTGAAAAAAAAAAGTAATTAATATACCTAAATAGATATAAATCCATTAACTTATATATATCTTCTATATAAAAAGAGCCAATCCCGTGTGAACAGTAATTTTAGAGTAAAATGACAATTTTAACCTTATATCACTTTTCACTTATGTTATTTTTTAAGAAATAAAAAATTTATCATATAGTTTTTGGTCATTTCACACCTCTATTTTCTTGTCCCTCTTATATTTTTTTTTCTATTTTGTTGGACCCAGTAAATGACTCTTTTGCCTTTCACTCCTTTATTGACCCAACTTTAATGGTAAGAGATAAATGATTTATTTTGGTCGTTTTTGTCTTTTCGTAATAAAAAGTGCATTCTTCACTCTGAACGTGAGGCATCAATAGAAAAAAAAAAAAAAGAAAAAGAAAGGAAAGAAGAATGGAGTCCAGAACGTCAAACATTTATTGCTTATCTTTTCTTCTTTTCTCTTTTGTCTTTTCAGTGATATATGTGTATAATTATTATTATACCCTTTCTTAATTGTAAAGGTTTAGGCCTTTCTTCTTGGATATTTTTGTCATTTTTATCTTAAACTCTTAAAGCTTCAGACCTCCGTCTTGCACAGAGCGTGCGAGGGAGAGAGGAAGAATCAGTAGAGCCGACGACTATACCTACTCCATTTGACTTCCTCTCCATCCTCTTCAGTTGCTACAGAGAGAGTGAGACACAGAAAATCTAATTGCTAGATTTTGTTTTGAGAGAGAGGGCGAGACAGAGAGTATGGCCGAAATCAATAGCTTCAGAGAGTTGGAGAGAGATGCAGATCGACAGCTGGATTTTCGTCCGAAATTTTGGGTCCTTTCGTATTCCACCCATTTCTTGGTGTTCATATCCTCTCTCATTCTCCTCCCCTGCGATCCCCCATGATGAGTTTTCTTCTTTTTGCTTCTTCTTCGTAAGCCCCAACACACACTGATTTTTCCTTTCCTGGAGTTAGCATACTCGTGATTTGTTGATCATTTTGGTTGATTATATTTGTGATTTGTGATCTGTTTTGGTTGATTATATTGGTTTTCTCTTACCTTTTTTTTTTTTTCGATGAATGGTTTTCTCTCACTTTAGGAAGGAGTAGTATTTTTTCTTTTTCTTTTTCCTTTTTTCAATTCACCATCATACTGTCTTGTGAATCTTATAGAGAGATTTGTAATGAATCTTACTGATGGGGATCGTAGTTATCCAAAGAGGGAGCCTTAGCCTAATCCAAGGTACTTGGATTAGCATCAAGAAGAGTATCAGTAAGGGTAGAATGAAGGATAAGGGAAGCATTGTTTATCTTATCCCTTAGTTGTTCTCATTTATCATTTAGTCAGATTAGTTGATCGTAGCAAATGTTATCTTTATCTTTATTAGTGGTTAGCAAGAATAAGAGAGGGCTATTTAGCCGAAGGTTAGTAGGTAGAATAGGATTGAAGTATTTTATCAACACCTTGTGTGTAAAACGGTGATTCCTAATTTCCTACCTTAAGTGGAAAACTATCAATAACATTTGCCATTTTCATTCCTATATTCCTCCACAATTCATCAACCCCATCAGTTCAACCTTGTCACTTACTGTGTATTCACGTGTTAAGTGCAATGATGACCTTTTTTTTTCTCTTTGAAAGCAGAGACAAACATGAATTGGAGTTGGACTTCGATAGATACTGGGAAGTGTTCCGTTCTTCCAGCTCGGAAAAGGTTCTTGCTTGTCAAGTATGTTTGTTTACTTATACTTTCTGCCTCCTTTTCTATGTACCATCTTTCTTGCGTTACTTGAACTGAAATCATTAATCAATGGCTTTTCCTCATTCATGGAGGAGAAATCAGCAGCCTTGAATCTGATTGTAGATATTTTTTTTGTAGATTAGTGAATTAAGCAGCATGCTAATGTAGCTCAATTATTTTTGTAGATTAGTGAAGCAGCATTCTTTTAGGCAATTTTATAGTTCCATAAGATTGTCACTGTTGTATGCTAGGTTCACTTCTTGTAAAAGAATTACAGGTTAATTACAGATTTTTCTATCCAAAAGAAATATCTGATCGTTGATTAATAATTAGTTGTGACATATGGTCATGTTTCATGTCTAACCAATGGCATTTGGTGGCTTTTTTTTGGTAAGCGCAGTATTTGGTGCTACTTGCACCAAAATTGTTTTGTTATAAGAACATTGACCTTCTTATGGATTTATGCTCTTTAAACACTTGAAGTTTCTCTTTTTTTTTTTTTAATATTTGTTTTGTTTGTTTGTTTTTTCTCTCTCGCATAAATGGGTGCATCCCTCTGGTGCAATTTGAATTCATCTTCAATTAATATTTGGCAGATATTTTCTTCTTGTTGTAGGGTGAGTGAGTCTCCTTTTACTGTCTCAATAGAAATTTTATATATTCACGCATTCACTATAGAACCTTTTCTATTAGTCATTAAAGTTTTGATTGTTGTTATATTATCTTAGTCTTTGGGCCTCCCTTTTCCTTTTTTTTCCCTATCGTAAGCTATGTTTCTATTTGTTAGTGGGAGCTATTTAATTCATTCATTTTCTTTTATTTTTCCTTAATTTTATCAGTACCTTATACATTTTCTTTTAATTGTCACATAGGCGTTAATTTAATGTTACCTTTTATCATATATTTTTTTTATCGATCCAATCATGGCACTCATGTAGTATCACAGTATCAAGTTTCTTAGCTTATATGGTTGATCTCTTACATACTTTCTTCACCAATGACAAATATATTTCCTTAAACTTGCAATGGATTATGGTTTAATTCTATGGAATAGTCTTTACTTTTGATAATCCATGTGAACAGTGCATCTTATTGCTTGTTTGTAGTAACTGAACAGTTGTGGGGCTCTCTATGGTGATTGTTTGGATTGTTTTTTATTTTGAGCTTGTTGACTGACTTCAAACGTTTGGATGAATCACAGGTTAGTTGAACACCATTTTCTCTTTTGTTGTGGGAAGAGCATTTGTAACAGATATTGAGAAGTTGAAAATCAGCAGCAAAATTTAGGTGATTGATATACTTTTTATTTTTTTCTAATGTCCTTGCACCGGTCCCTTTTCTCATCATTCCGGTACGCAAGGGGATAGAATAGGAGATTTTCTTCGGGCAGTTCAGCAGCAACATGCACCTGAGTTTTGAGAAATTCGTACTACCATGTAAGATACTACTAAAAACACGTGTGTAGCTATGATTGTGATATTCAGTAGTTGTGTGAAAAGCTTGTCCTTCTAGATGATAATTTTTATTTATTAATTTTTTTTTTTTTAAAAAAGTCTTAGTCAATCTTCCTCAATCTACAGGTGAGACCTTTATTTTATTCAAACAACCAGATGAAGGAAACAAGAGAGAGCTAATTCAGTTTGGGATCCAATTTTTGGACAAATAAAAGAGGAAGCTACAAGTAACACTGAAACGAGTAAGACTCTGTGATCTAATAGCTTCTTTTGCTTTGTCAAACTTGTGATGTAATCAAAATCAACACGACATTCTTCACTGTAAATTCTAAAGAAAGTTTTATAATTGACGTTTTGTGTGTTGCAGGCAATATAGAGCCAATTCCAGCTCTTCTCCAAAGTGTCATTGATCATCTTTTGCAATGGCAACTAATTCCAGAGTATAAAAAAACCAAATGGTTGCATCATTAACTTTTTGAGGAGGTATTCTATATCTAGCACACTATCATGTTTGCTCCTATGTCATTTTTTCTGTAGAACATAGCCTGCAAGGAGGGCAAGTTCGTGCATTTGGTCTGTGTTATGAGCCTTGATTTTTGCTTTCATTCATTCTAAATCGAGCAAGAGCTAAAATTATGAATATTTTTTGAGTAGGGCGAATATACACGCCATTCCTGAAACCACACCCATCTCACTATTCTCCTTTCTGATCAACAATGGCTTTTGGATGTACTCTTGTGAGTGTAGCGATGGGAACTATAAAAAAATGCATTTGTGATAACCTAATTTGTTTTTAAACTTTCGCATGCATGGGCATTAGAACTAATCACCATCAGATCTCTACAATTGTTCATTGCTGCTTTTCATTATATATTTTTTTCATGTAGGTGGATAAGAACCACTGCAACTGTTTGTCATTTCTTATTTGATTGTTTATAGGCTATATTGTGCTCTGATTGATGTTTTTACTTGTGTCTAGAACTTGGATGGCACTTACACATGAACCTTCAAATTAAAGTATTCGTATTAATTGTTTCGTCATTTTGATGTTGTTGAGAGATTGACCCCTTTGCATTATTCAAATGAAAGAAACAAAAAGCTTCTTATTGTGATTCATAACAAGAAGTTTAGTATTGCATTGATCCCATTTGTGACCAACCACTTTATAATGCTCCCTCAGCAGGTTTTTTTTTTTTTTGGATTTCATCTATAAGAAGTTTAAATTTTAAATTCGATCTCTAGCTGAACATATACGTGTGAATGGTACGTTTAGGTATTGCATTAACACTTTTAACCCTTTATTAGCTATTCTCTCAAAGATTGAGATTTAAAATCTACCTCATTAAACAATCTTCGTTTGGTAACATAGTAACCCCATTTACATCCAATGCAATTACAGGATTTGTTGTGTATTATAAGTTTAGGTATTGCATTAACACTTTTAACCCTTTATTAGCTATTCTCTCAAAGATTGAGATTTAAAATCTACCTCATTAAACAATCTTCGTTTGGTAACATAGTAACCCCATTTACATCCAATGCAATTACAGGATTTGTTGTGTATTATAAGTGTTTCTCATATTATGTACTCTATAAACGCACACTGGTATGTAAGATGAGTACAACTAATGGACCAATATTATTGCATGATATAATTTCTAAACCGAAGGGGTGGAGGGAGCTGAAAAATTTGGAATGCTCTCTAAATTTTGATATCGGAGGCATTGGGTCTAACCGGGGCAAAAATAGGGCGAGCTTGCGGGTTTAGAGTTGCCTCGTAGTGGTTGGGTCTCATTTGTGGGTGTTTTGGGGTCTTCTTTTGTTGGTTTTCTCTTTTTTGGTGGTCCTTGTGTATACTCCCTGTGTATGTAGGGGCGCCTTACGCTTTTTATTTATATATATGCTTCTTACTTATAAAAAAAAATGATATAATTTCTATATAGTACATAAATTTGAAATTTCTCATATGATAGAACGGCTACTAATAATTAGTCCAATAACATGCATTTGAAATCTGTAAGATACAACTTACAATAGACAAATATTCCAGCATTTCCTTTAGAAATAAATAGAACCAGAGAAAGAAGAGAGAGAATCTTATTTATGTCCTTTGAGGTACCTTTCATGTAAAACTTGGCAATTGTTCATCAACCTAAACTGGCTCATGGCTCACACAACTGGTTGCTATTGTATTGCAATTGATACAGTGGGAAGGTATGCTTTAAAGCTCTCTTATTTATTTTGTGTTTTTCATTTGTTAAAACAGCTGCGTACTACTTATATATGAGGATACAATCATGATTCACTTGTTACCATATTTGAGCTTGCTTATCCCTGTACTTTTTCTTTTAAAAGAGTCATATTTTGAACTTATCAAAAAATGCACATCAGTTTCAGTCAAATACTTACAAAGTTTCCTTTTTTTTTTTTTTTTTTCAGAATATTAGACCTTGAAAGCACTTGACGTATAGGCAGTGAGCATTGGGCCAGAATATTTAATCAATTTTATATGTCAAACATCAGTCGGATTTCTCCCTTTATTGGCTGATGTTTGTTTAATTTAGANATGGCTCACACAACTGGTTGCTATTGTATTGCAATTGATACAGTGGGAAGGTATGCTTTAAAGCTCTCTTATTTATTTTGTGTTTTTCATTTGTTAAAACAGCTGCGTACTACTTATATATGAGGATACAATCATGATTCACTTGTTACCATATTTGAGCTTGCTTATCCCTGTACTTTTTCTTTTAAAAGAGTCATATTTTGAACTTATCAAAAAATGCACATCAGTTTCAGTCAAATACTTACAAAGTTTCCTTTTTTTTTTTTTTTTTTTTTTTCAGAATATTAGACCTTGAAAGCACTTGACGTATAGGCAGTGAGCATTGGGCCAGAATATTTAATCAATTTTATATGTCAAACATCAGTCGGATTTCTCCCTTTATTGGCTGATGTTTGTTTAATTTAGAGCGAGAGATGAAAGATGATAGAAAGCATAGATATTCTTAATGGTTATAACATTTGAAACTTGAAAGTTATAACCATTGATGTTTTTTACTTCAATATTCGATGAATTGAGATCACAAGTGATAGTACTATATTTTTCATCGGCAAAATTTCACAGGGAATCAAGCACGTGCCTTGCACGTGCCTCCCCCACTAGTAATTGAAATAAGTGGCTATATTGTAATGTCATTAAAATTATGCAAAAAATTTCACGTGTCTCTTACTTGCTAGTTATAGTAATAAATTATCTGCAATATCTATGACCCACATAACTTTGATTATATATATATGTTGGATGTCACCCACCTAACACATTTTAATCTATGACCCAAAACATGGAAAACAAATTATTATCACTATATAACTAGGGCGCAGCTCTCGGATGCACATGTTTTCTTATAATTATTTTCGGAACCTCATAGAATAACGAAATGACAAATCACATGGCCATAACTTTTTCATATTTTTGGATTGTTTAATATCCTGCATGCTCATATTTAGAAGGCAAATTGTTGCGACAAAACTGGAGCATATGAAAATTCACAAAGAGCACGTGAATGCTGGCCTCCACCTCAACAAGAGAAGCAATATAATAACTTTCCCCATCAAATAATTCACTGAAAATAAACTTCGATGTGACCTTCACTATAATTGCAGTGATCTGTTTATGGGTTGTTTGTTAATATTCTATATGCCTAGACAGACTCAACCTGTCCTATCCAGATGAGCATCTCCTACGATTCAGGTGCTCAAATTTGGACAGTTTATGATAAGTAATAGTATTTAAAATCATCATTAGATTAAAATTTAATAGTTAAGTATCACAAGTTTAATGATGATGCGACAAAAAAAAAATATGCTTCTTAATATTTTTTTTTCTACATCTTTTGGACTCAATAGGACATGAGTCCTCCCTCTAACATTACTCTATAGAAAAATTGTAAATTATTAAATTTTTTATATTAGTTTGATTTATTTTCCTTATTTGATAAATGGCTTGATTATAATCAAATCCTTTATATTTGATTTTCATACTAGTATTATCTCGTACTATCACAGTTTCAATATAAAGGAAACGTTTGTATTGTAACCAAATCAAGTTAGATAAGAACAAAATGTAACCTTAATTTGGGCAATTTTCAATGATAGATATAAATGCTTAACATCTAACCACCAAAAAAATTTTCATTTTTTTTTTTTATCTTTTGCTTCTCGTCTTTCTCTCATTTTATATTTCATCACAAAACTTTATAAGAGAGATGTAAAACTCACCTACCTGAAAGGGATCTGATCAGTCCGTCCTATCGACCCTTCAATAATCGACAAAAAGCGAAAACCAACATGAATCAGATCTCGATGAATAAAAAATGACAAATCTCCCTAATCATAGAAGATATCCACGATCTCCTAAAAATCATTTTTTTCTTAAAATTATAGGAAAGTCAACCATACAACATCAACTTCGTTGCGCAAGACTTCACATATGCTAATGGTCCAGTAATATTATTACCTCCTATTGCAGCTAACGAGCAATGGATAGACTTCACTTTTGCCTTGCGATTTTATTGGATACCCAAATGTCTCATTTTGTAATTATACCATATTATAATTATAGGAAACCGCCGACTGATTATAATATGGTAAAGGCAAGTACTACACACATGTCCTAATATTGTAAATCTCATCCCACTAATTATAGAGGATAGTATTTGTGAGAATTTTCGGATAATAAAGAAATAAAATAAATTGTGAAAAAATAGACAATAGCGTTTGAGACGGACATGTAGCACGACCTAATTATAATACATGAAGTCTACATAAACAAAATAGATGCCAACCTCGTGCCACTCTTTCCTACGACTCTAATTTGCTTCTTATCTATAAAGGAAAAGAAGAGTACAATAGTCTTATTTGTACTTTACTCTCTGAGATTTAGAGTTGAGAGAGAGATGGATTTCTTGATGAGCTTTGTAATTGGTATTTGCCTCACCTTGATCTTAATCAAAACCTTTTCCAATAATAGGAGCAAAGCAAATCACAAGAAGCTTCCACCAGGTCCAAAACCTTTTCCAGTCATTGGAAACCTATTAGAACTCGGTGATAAACCCCACAAGTCCCTAACCAAGCTTGCCAAGGCTCATGGCCCCATAATGAGCCTAAAACTAGGCCGAGTAACCACAATAGTCATCTCTTCAGCAAACATGGCCAAAGAAGTCCTCAAAACACATGACCAACTCTTGTCTAATCGAACCATCCCGGATGCACTCCGAGCCCACCAACACGGCGAGTTCGGCTTGCCATGGATACCCGTTTCAAGCCGGTGGAGAAACCTTCGCAAAATCTGCAACGGCCAACTATTCTCCAACTTAGCACTTGACGCCAACCAAGATATCCGTCGCAAGAAAGTGCAAGAGCTCCTCGCCGAAATTCATAAAAGCAGCCTCACCGGTGAGGCAGTGGATATTGGCAGAGCGGCTTTCAAGACTACGCTTAATCTCTTATCAAACACCATTCTTTCGGTGGATTTGGCGGACTCAAATTCTGACACGGCTAGAAAATTCAAGGAGATTGTGTGGAATATCATGAAAGAGGCAGGGAAACCCAACTTGGCAGATTATTTTCCTATGCTTAAGAAGATCGACCCCCAAGGTATAAGGCGGCGCATGACAGTTCACTTTGGAAAGATGATAGACCTCTTTGCTTACATGATTAGCAAACGGTTGGAGTTGAGAAAAGTGTCTGGTTCTATCACGAACAACGATATGTTAGATACCCTTCTCAACATCAGTGAAGAAAACAGTGAACAGATGGACAAGACTCATATGGAACATTTCTTCATGGTCAGTATTATTACTTTCTCTTAATTCTTCTTTGATTTATTTCATTATTAGTCATCTATTAACTTTGATTTTGATGAATATGTTGCGATGGGTTGTCATTGGGGAACAGGATCTTCCTTTTTCATCTCTTTGAATTGAAATGAAGAGAAAAAATTTCATTGTTAGCGGTCAACTGTAGCGGTTAAAACACTCTTCATCAGTTAAAAATCCTTTTTTGAGTACCGTTGAAATTTGGGGAAACTATCCCTTTTTCGAGCTCCTAGGGCTCCTAATTTTGCCTTTGACTTGAGCAAATCTAGCGATTGAGAGTCTTCTTTCATCTTCCAAGGTTCTTATTGGTACATGGAGCACGAAAGTGAAAATAGGTTGATGATAGAATAACAAAATAAATTAATCAAACTGGAGACAATTTTACCTAGCTCGGCAAAAACACCTATGCTCACATGCAAATAGATCTCGATGATAATAAAATAAAATAAGACTTGAGCATAGATAAACGTGATCAAAGAGAAATTTTACTCACAAAATATGAGAGTAGAATGGTGGTAAAAAAAAAAAAACTTAAAATCCCATGTTCTAAGGTCCAATAATCTTTATCGTGATAGCTCGATCCATCTTAACTTCAATTCCGTCAAATCTAAAAATAAAGTCTCCTCAAGAACCGCCTCCAACAAATTCTTGGTTATTTTTTTTCAAAAAGGAAGGCGGTCACAAATTAGATACAACTCCATCTCCATGCAATACTTTCTTTCTTTTTCTTTTTTTCTTTTTTTGTTTTTCCTCCATGCAATAATTTAAGTTGAACAAATAAATAGACTTGATTCCCTGAATAGGAGGACCGCCTCGAGTCAAAGGCTTCACTTTACACATTTGTTGTGACTTGCATTCTCTCAAATCAGCAACATGGGCCCTGTCTTGTAAAAAAACACGTCTGTTTGCTAAAACTTCTATTTTTGGTATTTTCTTTTCAAAACAAAAATATTTAATAAACAACTCAAATACAAAATAGTTATAAAAAGAAAAAAAAAAAAAATCACAAACACAAACAATTTTTGTATTTNTTTTTGTTTTTCCTCCATGCAATAATTTAAGTTGAACAAATAAATAGACTTGATTCCCTGAATAGGAGGACCGCCTCGAGTCAAAGGCTTCACTTTACACATTTGTTGTGACTTGCATTCTCTCAAATCAGCAACATGGGCCCTGTCTTGTAAAAAAACACGTCTGTTTGCTAAAACTTCTATTTTTGGTATTTTCTTTTCAAAACAAAAATATTTAATAAACAACTCAAATACAAAATAGTTATAAAAAGAAGAAAAAAAAAAAAACACAAACAATTTTTGTATTTGTCACATTATAACATCTTTTCAAACCAAACAAAAAAAACACCCCCAAAATGGATTAACAAACAAATTAGCTACATATATAAAATATTTAATAAACAACTCAAATACAAAATAGTTATTAAAAAAAAAAACACAAACACAAACAATTTTTGTATTTGTCACATTATAACATCTTTTCAAACCAAACAAAAAAAACACCCGCAAAATGGATTAACAAACAAATTAGCTACATATATACTTCTTTTGTTGTTTTTTTGTTTTGTGATGTTTTTAGGCAACTGGGAATATTTCCTCTCATCTTTTCTGTTTTGTATTCTAGAACCAAATTTCGTTGAACTTCTACTTTGAGTTTTGAATAGTTTGTTTTTTTTTTTTTTCATTATTAATTATTCTCTATCGTAGACAGCAAAATTTTGTTTTGGTCGTTTTGCATGGGAATTAATGTAGACTGTTAAATTCAACAACGTAATTTTTAATATTCTGTGGAATTAATATATTTTATTATATATGTTCTTTTCTAGTTCTTCGTGACTCTAAAAATTAATTTGTCACAACAATATCTATGTAAACTACAATTCATTATTCTCTTCTTTCTTACGTGGGATCACTACGTACACTTACATATAAGAATTACGCATCTCCTTGCTTCTCTTCTTTCTAATGCAGGTTACGCTAGATCTTGAGGCAATTTTTAACATCAATTGTAAGAATTTAATGTCTCACATGATACGGCACATATGATGATTTATTAGACTCTTAATGTTATAAGGTTATTAATCATCCTAAATAAATTGATCGTTAATTAATTAAGAAGAGTGGTTTCTTATTTAATTCTTACTTTGACGAAAAGTAGAATTGATGGTAAATAAGGAAATCGGTCCTCTCTCTACCCTATAAATATGCACAATATACTTCGTGTGTCTGAAGTTGGTCCAGCGAGATAAATTGGTTTCTAGTGTTTAAGCTTTCAGTCAAGAATTAAAGAAGCTATGGATTATGATATGTTTCTTTTATCATATTTATTGTGAAAATCATGATAATTATGATCTTGGAAGTTAGAGCATTCTCATCTGGCTCCATACTACAGGGATTTCCTTACTTTAAATAGCCCAAATAGATTTTAGACCATTTTATTGCTTCCATCCGGCTTCATACTTTGAAGAAAAAAGTAGGGAGCATAAAATGGCTCCCTACTAGTAAAGAACTATTTCACTCCCTACTGTTCTCCAACATTTGCAAAATCTGCAATAGCCAACTATTCTCCAACATAGCACTTGACGCCAACCAGGATATCCGACGCAAGAAAGTGCAAGAGCTCCTCGCTGAAACTCATCAAAGCAGCCTAACCGGTGAGACAGTGGATATTGGCATAGCCGCTTTCAAGACTACGCTTAATTTTTTATCAAACACAATCTTTTTGGTGGATTTGGCCGACCCAATTTCTGACACAACTCGAGAGTTCAAGGAGATCGTCTGGAATATCATGAACGAGGTTGGGAAGCCTAACTTGGCATATTACTTTCCCATGCTTAAGAAGATCGACCCACGGGGCATAAGGCGGCGCATGACAATTCACTTTGCGAAGATTATAGACCTCTTTGATCGCATGATTAGCCAACGGTTAAAGCAGAGAAAACTGTCGGGTTCTATGACGAACAGTGATATGTTAGATACCCTTCTCAATATCAGTGAAGAAAATAGCGAGGAGATGAACAAATCTAAGATACAACATTTGTTCGTGGTTACTATTATTACTCTCTATTCTTCTTTGATTTGTTTCATATTTAGGAATTATTTACTTTGATTTAATGAAAATGGTTTGTGATCTTCAAAAATATATTCTAACATCTTGTTTTTATAATAGGACCTATTTGTCGCGGGGACAGATACAACTTCTGCCACATTAGAATGGGCTATGGCAGAGCTACTCCACAACACTGAGGCACTGTCAAAAGCAAAAACAGAGCTAGAGCAAGTAATTGGTAAAGGCAACCCAATGGAGGAGTCGGATATTGCTCGGTTACCTTACTTACAAGCAGTGGTGAAAGAAACATTACGATTGCACGTTCCTTTCTTATTGCCTAGGAAAGCTGAAGCAGATGTGGAAATCAATGGCTACATTATCCCTAAGGATGCACAAGTGCTAGTGAACGCATGGGCTATAGGCCGAGACCCGACCTTATGGGAGAATGCGAATATATTTATGCCCGAGAGGTTCTTGGGGTCGGAAATTGATTTTAAAGGCCGGAGCTTTGAGCTTATACCCTTTGGTGGTGGAAGGAGAATATGTCCTGGTTTGCCATTGGCAATACGAATGTTGCACTTGATGTTAGGTTCTCTTGTCCACACCTTTGATTGGAAGCTTGAGGATGGGGTTAAACGTGAGGACATGAACATGGATGATAAGTTTGGCNTATTTCTCGGTTACCTTACTTACAAGCAGTGGTGAAAGAAACATTACGATTGCACGTTCCTTTCTTATTGCCTAGGAAAGCTGAAGCAGATGTGGAAATCAATGGCTACATTATCCCTAAGGATGCACAAGTGCTAGTGAACGCATGGGCTATAGGCAGAGACCCGAACTTATGGGAGAATGCGAATTCATTTATGCCCGAGAGGTTCTTGGGGTCGGTAATTGATTTTAAAGGCCGGAGCTTTGAGCTTATACCCTTTGGTGGTGGAAGGAGAATATGTCCTGGTTTGCCATTGGCAATACGAATGTTGCACTTGATGTTAGGTTCTCTTGTCCACACCTTTGATTGGAAGCTTGAAGATGGGATTAAACGTGAGGATATGAACATGGATGATAAGTTTGGCCTAACTTTACAGATTGCTCATCCTCTAAGAGCTGTCCCTATTCCACTCTAAAATTGGTTGAAGAATTTACTTGCTTGCAGCTTAAATCCTGTATTCTAATGCAAATTCAATTGGGGACTTTGTTTCTATTCTATGTGATGTCTTTGTACTTCCAAATATAATTTTTGTGGAAGCAAATAACAAACATATATAGCTTGTCATGTTTATGATAGCATGAAACTAATCATTCTAGTCATCATAGACTCTTAACTAAGGCTACTGGCCTACATATATACGGTTTATCAGATCAAGTAGGAATTCAATTCTTATACAGCTAAGGTGCATAAAGTCCAATAACATAATCTACATCTCAATCTTTAGAACAACGTGTATATCATCATAGGCTATATGTCCAACCCGTTTTAACATATTAAAAAACTCTCAATCAATCGAGGTCCAACTAAGAAAATATTTTAATAACATGTTAACAAATTGGAGATTACCTTAACTTTAAATTTTGATCTCTCTTTTGTAATAAGAGGTCAATTTATGTCACGGTATCATTGTTCCATCAACATTTCAACTAATATAATCTTATAGCAAAAGTTAAAAATATCATGTCCTTAGCAAGGGCGAAAAACTTTAACGTGGTCCCTACAAAAAATTTTAAAGTATCTCTAAATTACATGTGTTTTTTTTTTAATAAAATAGATCCCAAAATTAATTTTTTTACCCTCTAAAAAGTGTTATTTTAGTTTTCCTCCCGCCCCTAAAATTCTAGTTTCACCCTTAGTCGTTAGTCTAATGAGCCTATTTGGACACATTATCAAACTTTTCATGATAACGACACAGAGAGCAACTAAGACTCTAAGAGCCACCACCATCACAATTACCCTCACGGTCTATCGCCAATTTCTTCTCCCTAATCCTAACCCCCATAAGAAGCTGAAGGATCAACTGATTGAATAGTGCCTCTCCATTGCTCTTTTTTGTCTCTTTTTATTTCATTTTGGTGACCATCATTTGAGAGGTAAAGGATGATTTCATCTGAAAAAGAGGTTGGTTGTGGTTTTTACCACCTTTTTCTGCCATTAACAAAACCTGAAGGGGTCTCAGCAGGGTCATGACGTGGTATTGGCGGTGTCCCGACTGGCCAACTATATAACTAGAACTTGCGGACCAGACACTAGCAAATATAATTTCACTTTAAGATGCATTACCCCTTTATTCCTCCTGAAATTCAATTACTTGCTATATTTTACTTTATACATTCCAAGTACCAAAACGTGGTTTATAATTCAAAGCATAAAGAACAACGTAATTAATTAATGGAAAATACATTTTACTCTCTTAAGTTTAATTATTTTTCACTTTATCTTTATTTCCAATGTTTAAAAACTGACAATGCACATTGCGCATTTCTGAAACTTTATTAGGATATATTGCCAGGTTTTAAATATTAGAAACTAAAGTGAAAAAGCAGTTAAACTTTACGGGTGTAAAGTGTATATTTTTCATTAATTAACATATGCCCTCTTGATTTCACTGCGACTTTTTTTTTTTGAAACAAAAAAAAAAAAGATTATACTCCAATAACGACAATCGATGTGGGTTAAATTCAATTGAATTTGTTGCTCCAACCACGGCCAGAAGGCAGATTGATCATCCATGCCACGTACAAAACATGTTGCTTAAGCTTTCTTCTTTGACCATCTTTGATCCATCTTCTGGTCTTGATGAGTTTTGGAAGAGCTGAGCTACGTAGACCTGGAGGCCTAATATATATTAGAGGATAGAAAGAATGGTCTGCTGGCCGTTGGATGACTGGATAAAGAACTATCGATGGCTGGTGTCCTTGAGATATATATCCAACTTTATCTCCGAGCTGTTCTCGCTTCTGTTTCTTTATTCAGGTTGATAGACTCTGTTGGTTCTCTATTTTTTAGTGCCAATACCTGTAGCAATTCAATTGACCAGTCAAGAGATGTGTCTCAGAGATTTTTTTTTTTTTTTTTTGAAAAAAAAGGAGATGTGTATGAGAGATCTCTCCTTTTTAGATACGATTACCCTAGATCAATTAATCAATACATCAAATATCATAGGAAAAGCATTTAAAAAAGACATTTTTGGTTCTACTAGTTCTCTAGCTAGCATAAATAAACGTTCTGAACAGGGGCTGACTTACTTGTTAGGGTTGGGGATCGATGAATGTCCCTCCAAAATTTTTAAAATTCTTTTTACTTAGAATTATATAGTTTTTATAAATTTATCCCCCAAAATTATATTTGTGCACCTTTTAAAGTTTTTCTTTTAATTTACCCCCTCTTCTAACATAGAAAACCAATTTTTTTTTTTTTTAACATGTCTAAGCAAAGTAGGAAACTTGTGTATTCGAAATCAAAGTTTTCTTGATCTCTTCTAATATAATTTTATAGATATGTAACTTTTGTATACAGTAATGACTTATGATTTAATATGAAATTAAATTTAAGATTTCTTTGCTTTTATTTTACATAAAGACACACAACCACACATATAAAGAGAGATCATTATATGTATCTTTGTACTTGTATATTTATATAAGTTCGTCCCCCACACCACAAATCCTGATTCCGAAAATCATGATGCTAAGGCATTATTCCACGTAGTTTTGGAGCTTTTTTCTGTATTTCCATCTGTAATGCTCCAATATTTTGTCTATATTCATTCGTGATTTCCACTGAATGTACCTCAACGTTAATGGACATGATCAAGTGGTAGGAGAAAATTATGTGTTTGACCGACCAGCACTATCAATGAGAAGGCACTCTTTGCCCTCAGTTGCAGGTCATGTCCCTATCGGAATTGTAACGTACGGTGCATGTAGCTTGGATCCTCCACAATTCCACCCTAATGAAAAGGTTTCTCCAATACGTACCTACCATGTCATGCTGTGGTCCAATACCATACGGTGTTACTAACTAGGTTGCTTTAATATCATTTGCAACGAACTATGAAAATGTCTAATCACATTTATGCTATCATTCTAAAAGAACTAGTTAAGTTGCAATTGAAGCTTTCTATATGTTAGGAAATTCCACCGAATTCCTATAACCCGTGAAAAGCGAAAGAGAAAGAATAACGAAAAATAATCATTTACAAGACACATAAATTTAAGTGGTTTACTCTCAAGGGCTACGTTTACTGTGTTGCGCAAAGTTTTACTATTTTCGAGAAACAATATAAGGAAGGCATGCCAAACTCTACTACAGAAGCGGCTATTTAAAAACACCTCCAACCAGGTCAAGAAACATAAACACATTTGCTCCATGAACTAAGCATTAAAAAAAAATCTCATTTAAACCAAAGCTCTTCTTTCGTCGTACCGAGTCGGGCACAAACCAGGCTCCACATAGCCTAACACTATAATTATTTATTAAGCCTAATCTCACCTATGAAAAGGTCTAACCACATTTCTTAGTCAAGTTGCATGCAATTGAAGTTCCCTATAATTGCTTATAAAGACCAATATCAACTAATAAGGAACTAATGCGGTACTTAGTACCCATGAGTTATTTTATAATCTACTCATTTTATGTCGGCTAATCATCTTTTTAATATAGGGCTAAAATGTTACAATATATACCATTAGATATAACAAAATAAAATGAACGGAAAGAATCTATTCCGTTAATAGGAAGGCGCGCACTTTTGTCCAGTTTGTGAGTGATTATTGCTTCGTAGATAGCAGCCCTATCAAAGAGAAGGCACTCTTTGCCCTCAGTTGCAAGTCATGTCCCTATCGGAATTGTACCAGGGCATGTAGCTCGGATCCTCCACAATTCCACCCTAATGAGAAGGCAATATTTAATTCCCATTATTGTTTTTGTTTCGTTTGGGCTTTTGTTTGTTGTATCATTTGTCAACAAAGAGAAAAAGAGAAGGCACTCTTTGCCCTCAGTTGCACGTTTTATCTCCGTTAGCGTTTTGAATTGAAGGAAGAGCCGGTCGTCTTGGTTTGTCTTTGCTTTGTTATTTAATTCCATCCTTGCGATCGACTAGAGTTCATAGGTAAACATGGATTTCTTGAGCTGCATAATATTTCTTTGCCTCACCTGGATCTTAATCCAAACCTTCCATATGATTCAAAGAAGAAAAGAGAATCCCAAAAAGCTTCCACCTGGTCCAAAACCTTTTCCAGTCATCGGAAACCTCTTAGATCTCGGTGACAAACCCCACAAGTCCCTGGCTAAGCTTGCCAAGGCTCATGGCCCCATAATGTGCCTAAAATTAGGCCAAGTGACCACAATAATCATTTCCTCAGCAAACACGGCCAAACAAGTCCTCCAAACACATGACCAACTCCTGTGTAACCGAACCATCCCTGACGCTCTACGAGCCCACAACCAAGACGTGTTCGGCTTGCCATGGATACCCGTTTCAACTCAGTGGAGAAACCTTCGCAAAATTTGCAATGGCCAACTATTCGCCAATAGAACACTCGATTCCAACCAAGATATCCGGCGCAAGAAAGTGCAAGAGCTCCTCATCGAAACTCATCAAAGCAGCCTTACTGGTGAGGCAGTAGATATTGGCAAAGCGGCTTTTAAGACTACGCTTAATCTGTTATCAAACACCATTTTTTCGGTCGATTTGGCCGACCCAAATTCTGACACAGCTCAAGAGTTCAAGGAGATCGTTTGGAATATCATGAATGAGGTTGGGAAGCCTAACCTGGCCGATTACTTTCCTATGCTTAAGAAGATCGACCCACAGGGCATAAGGCGGCGCATGACAATTCACTTTGGGAAGATTATAGACCTCTTTGATCGCATGATTAGCCAGCGGTTAAAGCAGAGAAAACTGTTGGGTTCTATGACGAACAGTGATATGTTAGATACCCTTCTCAATATCAGTGAAGAAAATAGCGAGGAGATGGACAAATCTAAGATACAACATTTGTTCGTGGTTACTATTATTACTCTCTATTCTTCTTTGATTTGTTTCATATTTAGGAATTATTTACTTTGATTTAATGAAAATGGTTTGTGATCTTCAAAAATATATTCTAACATCTTGTTTTTATATTAGGACCTATTTGTCGCGGGGACTGAAACA
>FXXK01001883.1:53722-71187 GCA_900184695.1 Betula pendula
ACTTCAGCCACATTAGAATGGGCAATGGCAGAGCTACTCCACAACGCTGAGGCACTGTCAAAAGCAAAAACAGAGCTAGAGCAAGTAATTGGTAAAGGCAACTCAATGGAGGAGTCGGATATTGCTCGGTTACCTTACTTACAAGCAGTGGTGAAAGAAACATTACGATTGCACGTTCCTTTCTTATTGCCTAGGAAAGCTGAAGCAGATGTGGAAATCAATGGCTACATTATCCCTAAGGATGCACAAGTGCTAGTGAACGCATGGGCTATAGGCAGAGACCCGAACTTATGGGAGAATGCGAATTCATTTATGCCCGAGAGGTTCTTGGGGTCGGTAATTGATTTTAAAGGCCGGAGCTTTGAGCTTATACCCTTTGGTGGTGGAAGGAAAATATGTCCTGGTTTGCCATTGGCAATACGAATGTTGCACTTGATGTTAGGTTCTCTTGTCCACACCTTTGATTGGAAGCTTGAAGATGGGATTAAACGTGAGGATATGAACATGGATGATAAGTTTGGCCTAACTTTACAGATTGCTCATCCTCTAAGAGCTGTCCCTATTCCACTCTAAAATTGGTTGAAGAATTTACTTGCTTGCAGCTCAAACCCTGTATTCTAATGCAAATTCAATTGGGGACTTTGTTTCTATTCTATGCGATGTCTTTGTACTTCCATATATAATATTTTTGGAAGCAAATAACAAACACATATAGCTTGTCATGTTTATGATAGCCTGAAACTAATCATTCTACTTATCATAGACTCTTAACTAAGGCTACTAGCCTACATATATACGGTTTATCAGATCAAGTAGGAATTCAATTCTTATACAGCTAAGGTGCATAAAGTCCAATAACATAATCTAGATCTCAATCTTTAGAACAACGTGTATATATATCACCATAGGCTATATGTCCAACCCGTTTTAACATATTAAAAAACTCTCAATCAATGGAAGTCCAACTAATTAAGAAAATATTTTAATAACATGTTAACAAATTGGAGATTACCTTAACTTTAAATTTTGATCTCTCTTTTGTAATAAGAGGTCAAATTATGTCACGGTATCATTGTTCCATCAACATTTCAACTAATATAATCTTATAGAAAAAGTTAAAAATATCATGTCCTTAGCAAGGGCGAAAAACTTTAACGTGGTCCCTACAAAAAATTTAAAAATATCTCTAAATTACATGTTTTCTTTTTTTTTTTAATAAAATAGATCCCAAAATTAATTTTTTACCCTCTAAAAAGTGTTATTTTAGTTTTCCTCCCGCCCCTAAAATTCTAGTTTCACCCTTAGTCGTTAGTCTAATGACCCTATTTGGACACATTATCAACCTTTTCATGATAACGACACAGAGAGCAACTAAGACTCTAAGAGCCACCACCATCACAATTACCGTCACGGTCTATCGCCAATTTCTTCTCCCTAATCCTAACCCCCATAAGAAGCTGAAGGATCACCTGATTGAATAGTGCCTCTCCATTGCTCTTTTTTGTGTCTTTTTATTTCATTTTGGTGACCATCGATCATTTGAGAGGTAAAGGATGATTTCATCTGAAAAAGAGGTTGGTTGTGGTTTTTACCACCTTTTTCCGCCATTAACAAAACCTGAAGGGGTCTCANGCAGGGTCATGACGTGGTATTGGCGGTGTCCCGACTGGCCAACTATATAACTAGAACTGCGACCAGACACTAGCAAATATAATTTCACTTTAAGATGCATTACCCCTTTATTCCTCCTGAAAATTCAATTACTTGCTATATTTTACTTTATACATTCCAAGTACCAAAACGTGGTTTATAATTCAAAGCATAAAGAACAACGTAATTAATTAATGGGAAAAATACATTTTATCCCCTTAAGTTTACTTATTTTTTCACTTTATCTCGGTTTCCAATGTTTAAAAACTGACAATGCACATTGCGCATTTCTGAAACTTTGTTAGGATATATTGTCAGTTTTTAAATCACTACAAAAAAAAAAAAAAAAAAAAAGTGTAATTCCTGACGGTTTAAAACCGTCAGGAACTAGGTCAAAAACCGTCAGGAATCAATTCCTGATGGTTTTTCCCTGACGGTTTCAAACAGTCAACAATTCCACGTCGGGGAATTTTTTCCCTGACGGTTTGGGGCAAAACCGTCAGGTTTTTTCCTGACGGTTTCGCCGCAAATTGTCAGGATGAGAAATCGTCAAGCTCCCTGACAGTTTGGGGAAAAACCTTCAGGAAAAACCTGACGGTTTGGGGGCAAAACCGTCAACAATTTATTATAATTTTTTTTAATTATTAATATAATAATTTCAAAATCCATTACACATTCAAATACCTACACAATCCAAATACACTCTTCACAACATTCTACATACCTAATTCAAATCCACAAATCCAAATACATTTCACAATTAAAATACATAATTCAAATCTAAAACGTAATTAAAATCCAAATATATTTCACAATCAAAATATATAATTCAAATCTAAATACATAATTAAAATCCAAATACATTTCACAATCCAAATACATAACTCAAGTTCAAATTCGTAGTCTAAATCTACTTCACAAACCAAAGCAACTTCATAAAAACCTGCTCCATGTCACATGTCAATACTCACAGTTGCTAGTTTCCCCTTGCCTTTTCCAAGTCAGGAAGATCTGCCAATGCATTACCTTCCATGTTAGAGTGGAGGTAAAGAACAAGGAAAAAAAACAAGAATATGTTTATTTTAACAAAAATTAAAAAAAAAAACAAAAGAAACGAAAAAGATGCATGCATACATGTGTGAAGCAAAAATAGTAATAGCTTACACATTTAATACTGATACCCAATGACTTGTAAAAAAAAATGTATTCAATTAGCAAATCCCTCATGTACTTTTTCGCCTAGTATGTATCTTTAGGCAAACTTGCATCCGGAGGCATCAACTCGTTGATGAATTCAAGCAACATGGAAAATGATGTATTGCTCCAACCGCTCATACACTTAATACTATATAGACGCACAATAGCTCCCAATTTACTATGTTTTGTATTTTCATGGAGTGGAGTATCGGCATCTTTTAGTAAATCTTCTAACTTATTCGTCTCCTTGTTAGAGTCTTCAATTCCATCCTCCACAGCTTCGGCTTCAACTCCCACTTGAGGCCCACCCGCTTCTACACAAACATCATTCCTCACAAAAACATCATTTAGCATCTCTTGCATCCCACTGGACCCACCATGTAGTGGAATACTATCTACGCGAACCGTACTGGGAGCATCAGATATTGCATCGCTATCAACGGGAGCGACAACTGGTTCCCCATGCATTATCCATTCGGTGTAACCCTTAATAATCCCGGCACCTGACGTTAAATGGGCAAATACAACTTCATTTGGCAATGTTTTGCCCAAGGAACACCTCTTACATGGGCACACAATATGCCCTTTTTTTCTAGAGTGTTGACTTGCAAATTTTACAAACGCCATAACCCCACGAATGTACTCTCGCGAACTCCTTGGCTTTCTCATCCAACTCTTATCCATTTTTGTCACTACATCACAAAATCTTTATTAAGACAATTTTTCACATTTACCCATGAAGTTAAACTACAGGAATCATGTATACTTCCTATTTGGACATAGAATCTACTAAGAACTATAATTTCTATAAGTCTAATTCAGTACATAGAATATACTAAGAAATGTTTATTGTCCAATGTGATAACAATCCAATCCCCTCACAAAGCAAATCCCATAAGTCATATGAACTATTCATATAAAATAAGTAACACATCTTTTGTAGCATTGCATAAACTAATTTCTAACATAACATAGACAGCTTCCAGTAGTTTGCAGTGTATACAAGAGTACCAATTCAGCTCAAGATTTAAAGTATTGAATGAAAACAATTTTGGCAGAGTTAGAGAGCTTATTTAATTAAAGAGTTACAAAGTCATATTTGATGAAGATTTTCAATTCTAACGTTTACTAAGTTAAAACCAATGGATTGTTAATAGAAGTTCAACAATATGATTCGAAGAGCTTAATACACGAATGTTATGGGTTGCAAATAAACAGACGAATATCCCTGAAAAATAGAAAAATTATTTCTAGAAGGTATTTTATGCAATATATTTAAATTCAGTCGGTACATGAAAATAAGCCTCACATAGGAATCACGTATACTTCCTATGTTCGATCTTTACTACTAGACATCATATATGAATTATTTATTCTTTCAAAAAATATCCCTATGTATGTTAATTTTTTTTTTTTCCATATTGTCCATATAATTTGTGCGTTTTACTACCAACAAAAAGAAAAAAGTTTAGGCCTTTATCTTTGTTGGCATTATCTTCATTTCCACTAGCCTTGTTTCCTTATATTTGCAAGGAGTTATCGATCGTATTAGCAATGGATTGTTATTGAACAAGAAACTATTTGTTCTTTGATTTGGAGGTTGTGGAAATTGTGGACTGTGTTCCTTGTAATTACAACTATAATAATTAAGCTTGCATTTTTCAAAGTAGTGAAACTAACAAGACATGTACTAGCGAGGGATTGATTGTTACTTTCAATGCCATCAACAGTATATGTTTGATGTAGCTTAGGCTTTGATTTCCCTTTACATATTATGTCTATTTCTAAAAGCGTGCATGAATTTGATAATTTTCAGGTTTCAAAGAAAGGAAGAGTCCAATCTATATCTATTATTAGCTTGATAACTTCTATCAAAATCATAGTTTTCCCCAAACCATCAAAACTATTTTATTTTACTTGCATCACTTTATTTGAAGTTCCTTGATAAAAAATAAAAAATAAGAATTTTAAGAAATTTGAAACATTACTACTTATACTATAGTACATGTATATGTAAACAAATAACAAAATCATATTACATTATACACTAAATCAATGTTTTAGTTTCAAATGCAATAATATTATCTTGATTAAGTCAATAAAAGACTTGAATAGTTCATTTAACAAAGTTCATGTAATATATTACATATATTACCTAAAACCGAAAAAGGGGTTAACTCCCCACAACAATCCTAAAAAATAAAAAAAAGAGTGCATATATACAAACAAAAGCATAAACACTTGCTTAATAACAATTTTGTGGATGTGTGTATGCTAACCTTAGGAACTGCCAAGAGCTCGTGGCCGGAGCTGGTGGGAGTAAACGGAGAAACTGCAGCAGCGACCATTGTGAGAGAAAATATAATCCAAAGGTTACTAGCTTAAGATTATTGCTCTCCACACAACCCAAATCAACATACAACCTTCACAAACAAATCAAACAACAACACAAAACAGGGGACATGCTAAATTACCTTAAATTTGGAAATCACAAAAACCCGATGTCCGATGTTGGAGGCTAGTTATAGGAAGAGAATGAAGGAGTTGGCGGCAGTGTCGTACGAACGGTGATGGTAACGGCGAGAGATGGAAGAGGGGTCATTGATGTACTGCGCGCGTGGTGGAATGATGTACGGGCCGTGAGAGTCTGGATTGAGCAAGGAGAAGACCGATTTGTGAGAAAAAGAGAGGAAAAATTTACCTTGAAGTGTGCGTGTCTGAGAATGAGAGAAAAAGAGAGAGATCGAGCAGGGAGAGAGAGATCTAGAAGGGAGAAGAAGATATTTGAGAGTTGGGAGAAAGAGACGAGGCGGTCTGAGGGAGTGAGAAAAAAAGAGGAGAGATCGAGTGAGAGAAAAAAAAAAGGGGCGGGCGCTGGGTCATTTTTGCTGCCCGCCCCAAAAAATAAGGTCCCTGACGGTTTCAATGAAACCGTCAGCCAATTTTCTGACGGTTTCAATTTACACCGTCAGCAAAAAAAATTTTACTAACAATTTTTAAAAACCGTCATTAAATTTTTTTTTTTTTTTTTCTGACAGTTTTAAAAACCGTCAAGAAACACCCTTTTTTTTTGTAGTGAATATTAGAAGCTAAAGTGAAAAAAGCGGTAAAACATTACGGGTGTAAAGTGTATTTTTTTTCATTAATTAATATATGCCCTTTGATTTCACTGCAACTTTTTTTTTTTTGAAACAAAAAAAAAAAAATTATATACTCCAATAACGACAATCGATGTGGGTTAAATTCAATTGAAATGTTGTTGCTCCAACCACGGCCAGAAGGCAGATTGATCATCCATGCCACGTACAAAACATGTTGCTTAAGCTTTCTTCTTTGACCATTTGATCCATCTTCTGGTCTTGATGAGTTTTGGAAGAGCTGAGCTACGTAGACCTGGAGGCCAAATATATATTAGAGGATAGAAAGAATGGTCAGCTGGCCGTTGGATGACTGGATAAAGAACTATCGATGGCTGGTGTCCTTGAGATATATATCCAACTTTATCTCCGAGCTGTTCTCGCTTCTGTTTCTTTATTCAGGTTGATAGACTCTGTTGGTTCTCTATTTTTTAGTGCCAATACCTGTAGCAATTCAATTGTCCAGTCAAGAGATGTGTCTCAGAGATTTTTTTTTTTTTTGAAAAAAAAGGAGATGTGTATGAGAGATCTCTCCTTTTTAGATACGATTACCCTTGATCAATTAATCAATACATCAAATATCATAGGAAAAGCATTTAAAAAAGACATTTTTGGTTCTACTAGTTCTCTAGCTAGCATAAATAAACGTTTTGAAACAGGGCTGACTTACTTGTTAGGGTTGGGGATCGATGAATGTCCCTCCAAAATTTTTAAAATTCTTTTTACTTAGAACTATATAGTTTTTATAAATTTATCCCCCAAAATTATATTTGTGCACCTTTTAAAGTTTTTCTTTTAATTTACCCCCTCTTCTAACATAGAAAACCAATTTTTTTTTTTTTTTTCAACATGTCTAAGCAAAGTAGGAAACTTGTGTATTCGAAATCAAAGTTTTCTTGATCTCTTCTAATATAATTTTATAGATATGTAACTTTTGTATACAGTAATGACTTATGATTTAATATGAAATTAAATTTAAGATTTCTTTGTTTTTATTTTACATAAAGACTCACAAACACACATATAAAGAGAGATCATTATATGTATCTTTGTGTTTGTATATTTATATAAATTCGTCCCCTACACCACAAATCTTGATTCCGAAATTATGATGCTAAGGCATTATTCCACATAGTTTTGGAGCTTTTTTCTGTATTTCCATCTGTAATGCTCCAATATTTTGTCTATATTCATTCGTGACTTCCACTGAATGTACCTCAACGTTAATGGATATGATCAAGTGGTAGGAGAAAATTAAGTGTTTGACCGACCAGCACTATCAATGAGAAGGCACTCTTTGCCCTTAGTTGCAGGTCATGTCCCCATCGGAATTGTAAAGTACGGTGCATGTAGCTTGGATCCTCTACAAATATTCCACCCTAATGAAAACGTTTCTCTGATACCATGTCATTCTGTGGTCCAATATTATACGGTGTTATTAACTAGGTTGCTTTAATATCATTTGCAACGAACTATGAAAATGTTAAATCATATTTATGCTATTATTATAAAAGAACTAGTCAAGTTATAATTGAAACTCTCTATATGTTAGAAAATTCTACCGAATTCTCATAACCCGTGAGAAGCGAAAGAAAAAAAATGACGAAAAACAATCAATCATAAGATACAGAAATTTAAGTGGTTCACTCTCAAGGGTTACGTTTACTGTGTTGCGCAAAGTTTCACTATTTTCGTGAAACAATACAAGGGAGGCGTACCAAACCTTACTACAGAAGCGGCTATTTAAATACCTCCAACTCAGTCAAGAAACATAAACACATTGCTCCATGAACTAAGACTTAGAAAAAAATTCAATTTAAACCGTAACTTTTCTTTCGTTGTACCAGGTCGGGCACAAACCATGCCTCACATAGCCTAACACTATAATCATTTATTAAGCCTAATCTCACCTATGAAAAGGTCTAACCATATTTGCGTTATCATTCAAAAAAAACTAGTCAATTTGCATGCAATGTAGGACTAAAATGTTACAATATATACAATTAGATATAACAAAATAAAATGAACGGAGAGAATCTATTCCGTTAATAAGAAGGCACTTTTGTCCAATTTGTGAGTGATTACTGCTTCGTAGATAGAAGCCCTATAAAAGAGAAGGCACTCTTTGCCCTCAGTTGCAAGTCATGCAAGGGCGGTTCAACCCCTAGGCAGATTAGGCGGCCACCTAAGACCCCCAATTTAATAAGGCCAAAAAAAAAATGATGAGGAATTTTTTCATAAAATAAATTTCTAATTATAGTCAATATTCTTTAATTAAGGCCTCCAATTAATAAATATTAATGAAGATTTATTCCATTAAAAAAAAATTTAAGGCCCTAATTATAGTCAATATTCTCTAATTAAGGTCCTAAATTATGGTAAAATGTAAATAAGTAATTAATAATAACTTTTGTCCACCCGTAATTAACTAATAATTATGGTAATAAGTAATTATAGTCAATATTCTCGAATTAAGGCCCCAAATTAAAATTGATAAAATCATACTTAAAATCAATAATGTCATAAGAAAAATTAAATGGATTAGCCATATTATCAATTGAAAAAAGAAATCTTAGAAAAACTTGAATATAAATCCTTAAAAGCGATAACAATGATTTTTAAATAAAAAATATAACATTAAATTTAAAAAAAAATTTCACATTTAAACTTCTCGCCTTATGCCCCAAAATATATGGATCCGGATCCTCTACGGTCCATCCCAACTAAACATGAGCCGATTGACGGCTAAGATTAATTTTTAGCCATCTAAGGTTATAAAAGGGCCACGTCATGGAGGCAATGAACGACATTTCAAAGGAACGTTAACTTACGTTTACCAGATGACAAGCTTCTTTCAAAAAAAAAAAAAACAAATGACAAGCTAAATAAAAATAATAAAAAAATAAAAAAGCTGGAAAACAAACCCAAGTCGGCAAATCTCTTTCTTCCTTTCCGAGTCCTGCGAGCTACCTTCGAGAGTGAAGCTGCGGTGATTTCATCACGAGGGAGGACGAAGATTGTTGCGCAGAGGTTGTGGCCTTGACGACGAGCCCAAATGCCGGAGCCGTGGAAGCCGTGGAGGTAAACAGAGTGAATCACTGATTTACCAAAATAAATCTGCTTCCGGATCGGCTCATGCGAGAGGCCGTGCTAGGAAAGTTAGGGGCAGAAGTTGTCGAAGAGAGAGTATTAGGGAGAAGGAGGAAGAGGGTGGTGGTGAGAATTGTGGGTATGGAGGCCATGGGGGTTAGGGAGAGACCCTCCTTGATTCCAACTCTCAATCCTTGATTTCTCACCGAAACTCTTTTCTTTCAGTCTCTTAAAATTCTCTTGGAATGCTCTCTTACCTTTTTTCTCTTGCACAATTGTGTATGTTTGCATGATTCAATCATGTGGGTATTGCTTTCTCTTATTTGGATATTTGTCAGATTTCACAAAGATATATCTAAAATGGGTTTGCGTCTTTGTTTGCCTCTGATGTGTTCGATTCGCTGATTCATTGTCCTTTGGCGCTCCTAGATCTGTTTTCGGCTATGCTCCATCCACTGCTTTATTCTTGCTTTACCACTACCCACAAGGTCAGATCATGGCATTTTACCGTTTATAGTTGTTGCTTTGTTTCAGTATTTTCTGCTTGCTATTCTAATTGATGGGAGAATTTAGCAGGTTTGCACTGAGTGATGCACAGAAAGTTTCCAAAATGTATCGAGCCAGCCTAATCATGTCCCTATCGGAATTGTAACAGGGCATGTAGCTCGAATCCTCCACAATTCCAGCCTAATGAGAAGGCAATATTTAATTCCCATTATTGTTTTTGTTTCATTTGGGCTTTTGTTTGTTGTATCATTTGTCAACAAAGAGAAAAAAGAGAAGGCACTCTTTGCCCTCAGTTGCACGTTTTATCTCCGTTAGCGTCTTGCATTGAAGGAGGTCGTCTTGGTTTGTCTTTGCATGCTTTGTTATTTAATTCCATCCTTGCGACCAGAGTTCATAGGTAAACATGGATTTCTTGAGCTGCATAATATTTCTTTGCCTCACCTGGATCTTAATCCAAACCTTCCATATGATTCAAATAAGAAAAGAGAATTCCAAAAAGCTTCCGCCTGGTCCAAAACCTTTTCCGGTCATCGGAAACCTCTTAGATCTTGGTCACAAACCCCACAAGTCCCTGGCCAAGCTTGCCAAGGCTCATGCCCCCATAATGTGCCTAAAATTAGGCCGAATGACCACAATAATCATTTCCTCAGCAAACACGGCCAAACAAATCCTTCAAACACATGACCAACTCCTATGCAACCGAACCATCCCTGACGCTCTTCGAGCCCACAACCAAGACATGTTTGGCTTGCCATGGATACCCATTTCAACCCGGTGGAGAAACCTTCGCAAAATTTGCAATGGCCAACTATTCGCCAGTAGTACACTCGATTCCAACCAAGATATTCGGCGCAAGAAAGTGCAAGAGCTCATCGCCGAAACTCATCAAAGCAGCCTAACTGGTGAGGCAATGGATATTGGCAGAGCGGCTTTTAAGACTACGCTTAATCTGTTATCAAACACCATTTTTTCGGTGGATTTGGCCAACCCAAATTCTGACACAGCTCGAGAGTTCAAGGAAATTGTCTGGAATATCATGAACGAGGTTGGGAAGCCTAACTTGGCAGATTACTTTCCCATGCTTAAAAAGACTGACGCACAAGGCATAAGGCGGCGCATGACAATTCACTTTGGGAAGATTATAGACCTCTTTGATCGCATGATTAGCCAACGGTTAAAGCAAAGAAAAGTGTCGGGTTCTATGACGAACAGTGATATGTTAGATACCCTTCTCAATATCAGTGAAGAAAACAGCGAGGAGATGGACAAATCTAAAATACAACATTTGTTCGTGGTTACTATTATTACTCTCTATTCTTCTTTGATTTGTTTCATAATTAGGAACTATTTACTTTGATTTCATGAAAATTGTTTGTGATCTTCAAAAATATATTCTAACATCTTGTTTTTATATTAGGACCTATTTATTGCGGGGACTGATACAACTTCAGCCACATTGGAATGGGCTATGGCAGAGCTTCTCCACAACCCAGAGGCACTGTCAAAACCCAAAACAGAGCTTGAGCAAGTAATTGGCAAAGGCAACCCAGTGGAGGAGTCGAATATTGCTCGGTTACCTTACTTACAAGCAGTGGTGAAAGAAACATTCCGGTTGCACCCGGTAGTTCCTTTCTTACTGCTCAGGAAAGCCGAAGCAGATGTGGAAATCAATGGCTACATTATCCCTAAGGATGCACAAGTGTTAGTGAACGCATGGGCTATAGGCCGAGACCCGAACTTTTGGGAGAATGCGAATTCATTTATACCCGAGAGGTTCTTGGGGTCGGAAATTGATTTTAAAGGCTAAAACTTTGAGCTTATACCCTTTGGCAGTGGAAGGAGAATATGTCCTGGTTTGCCATTGGCAATACAAATGTTGCACTTGATATTAGGTTCTCTTGTCCACACCTTTGATTGGAAGCTTGAAGATGGGGTTAAACGTGAGGATATGAACATGGAAGATAAGTTTGGCCTAACTTTACAGATTGCTCATCCGCTAAGAGCTGTCCCAATTCCACTCTAAAATTGGTTGAAGAATTTACCTGCATTCCAATGCGAATTCAAGTACTGGGGACTTTGTTTCCATTCTATTTGATGTCTTTGTACTTCCATATATAATTTTGTTGGAATCGAATAACAAACATATATAGCTTGTGATATATGTTGATGATAGCTTGAAACTATTCATTCAATTTTATTACAAAAATAGGCTTGGAAATTGCTTGTAGGCCTACATATGGTTTATCACGTCACATAGGAATCCAATTCTTAGTACATAGTTAAGATGCAAAAAGCTCAATAAAAGAGTAATGTTATATGTAAGATTCTTATCTTTTTTATATTCTTCCAAACCCAATATGGTTTTTAAAATTATTATTGAATCAAACTCCAATAATTATCGAATGGTAATTTAGAAAGAGATGAAAAACTTGACAGATAAACACAAAGAATTTAGGTAAAAAATGCTAACTCATTATGAGAGTGAAAAATAAACCAGCTATTTCAATTATTATTATTATTATTATTATTATTATTATTATTATTATTATTTTAAAAAAAGGATAACTTTACTTACCTCTCATGAATTGACACTCATTTTGTAATGTCCTCCCAAAATTTAAAGTCTCACAATTTAGTATGTCGAAGTTCTTATTAGTTACATTAATGTCCCATCTCCGTTAGTATTTTTCATTAAATTCTTTCAAAATTTTAAAAATACCCATTTTTTAAAAAAATATATATATAAAAAAAAATTCAAAGATTCAGGCGTAGGTATTTTTATAAATTTCTTAAAATCTTGAGCAATGCCTAAATCCTTGCAATTTTTTTTCCCTAAAAAATGGAGCGGTATTTTGAAAAATTTGACGCCACTCCATTAAAATTTAACAGAAAATAGGACATTGCAACTAATTAAAACTTCGATACATTAAATTGAGAAATTTTAAATTTTTGAAGGACATTAATTGCAAAATGGGTGACAACTCAAAAGAGTAAGTGAAGTTATATCTACAACAAAACAAAGTTCTAAATAACTTTTAAGGAAAATTACACATACTCCCCCCAACCTACATACCACCACATTGTCAATGTACCTCCCAAACTACCAATTGTGTCAAGGTCCCCTCTAAACTATCAAAATAATGTCAATATCCCTACAGGCCAGTAAAAAGACAAAAATGAGTCTAAATTTTTTTCATTAAGACAAAAATATCTGTATAGATTCGGGGAAAAAAAATCTCAAACTAAAAATAATTCAAAAAAAAAAAAAAACGAAGCTAGTGGCTGAGCCACCCCTTTGGCCAACAGGGACTGGTTAGGCCACCCCATTGTAAAAAAAAAAAAAAAACTAAAAAAAAACTAAAAAACAAGTGTTTTTTTTTAGTTTTTAATTTTTTTATAATTTTATGAATGATATTTTTGTTATTGGAGAGATATTAACTTTGTTTTAATAATTTAAAGAAAACATTAACACAATTAGTAATTTAAAAGGACATTAACAATATAAATGATAGTTTGAAAGTTATTAGTCCTTTCCCCAAACTTTTATCAAAGTTTGGTGCATCGTGCCATCTTTAAGTTGTGAGTGAATTTTTTTTTTTTGAGTGATTTTTTTTTCTTTTTCTTTTTTTCTATTCCATTGTGAGTGAATATTGATTCGTAGATGAAATCCCTATTAATGAGAAGTCACTTTTTGCCACGTAATATCTCTATAAAGTGTTTTGGACGGCGGATTAATTAGACTAAAATTGTTTAAGTATGGTTCAGTCACCCTAACCGATTAAGAAGGATGACCAATCAAGGTTAATGAATGATTGATCACCATTTTTTACCTCAACTTTTTCTTCTTCATTTTCTTTTCTTTTTTTTTTTTAATAAAAATAATTGAAATAAGTGGTTATATATATATATACATATATTTTTCTAAGGAAGTGGTTATATTATATGATGTAATGTTATTAAAATTATGCAAAAAATTTCACGTGTCTCTTACTCGCTAGTTATAGTAATAAATTATCTGCAATATCTATGACCCACATAACTTTGATTATATATATATGTTGGATGTCACCCACCTAACACATTTTAATCTATATATGACCCAAAACATGGAAAACAAATTATTATCACTATATATAGTTATTAAAATAATAACTAGGGCGCAGCTCGATCTCGGATGCACATGTTTTCTTATAATTATTTTCGGAACCTCATAGAATAATGAAATGGCAAATCACATGGCCATAACTTTTTCATATTTTTGGATTGTTTAATATGCTGCATGCTCATATTTAAAAGCAAATTGTTGCGACAAAACTGGAGCATATGAAAATTCACAAAGAGCACGTGAATGCCTCCACCTCAACAAGAGAAGCAATTAATATAATAAGTTTCCCCATCAAATAATTCACTGAAAATAAATTTCGATGTGACCTTCTCTATAATTGCAGTGATCTGTTATGAGGTGTTTGTTAATATTCTATATGCTTAGACAGACTCAAACCGTCCTATCCAGACAAGCATCTCCTACGATTCAGGTGCTTATCTATAAAGGAAAAGAAGAGTACAGCAGTCTTGTTTGTACTTTACTCTCTGAGATTTAGAGTTGAGAGAGAGATGGATTTCTTGATGAGCTTTGTAATTGGTATTTGCCTCACCTTGATCTTGATCAAAACCTTTTCCAATAATAGGAGCAAAGCAAATCACAAGAAGCTTCCACCAGGTCCAAAACCTTTTCCAGTCATTGGAAACCTCTTAGAACTCGGTGATAAACCCCACAAGTCCCTAACCAAGCTTGCCAAGGCTCATGGCCCCATAATGAACCTAAAACTAGGCCAAGTAACCACAATAGTCATCTCTTCAGCAAATATGGCCAAAGAAGTCCTCCAAACACATGACCAACTCTTGTCTAACCGAACCATCCCGGATGCACTCCAAGTCCACGAACATGGTGAGTTCGGCTTGCCATGGATACCCGTTTCAAGCCGGTGGAGAAACCTTCGCAAAATCTGCAATGGCCAACTATTCTCCAACAAAGCACTTGACGCCAATCAAGATATCCGTCGCAAGAAAGTGCAAGAGCTCCTTGCGGAAATTCATAAAAGCAGCTTAACCGGTGAGGCAGTGGATATTGGCAGAGCAGCTTTCAAGACTACGCTTAATCTGTTATCAAACACCATTCTTTCAGTAGATTTGGCAGACCCAAATTCTGACACGGCTAGAGAATTCAAGGAGATTGTGTGGAATATCATGAAAGAGGCAGGGAAACCCAACTTGGCAGATTATTTTCCTATGCTTAAGAAGATCGACCCCCAAGGTATAAGGCAGCGCATGAAAATTTACTCTGGAAAGATGAGAGACCTCTTTGCCCACATGATTAGCGAACGGATGGAGTTGAGAAAAGTGTCTGGTTTTATCACGAACAGTGATATGTTAGATACCCTTCTCAACATCAGTGAAAAAAACAGTGAACAGATGGACAAGAATCATATGGAACATTTCTTCATGGTCAGTATTATTACTTTCTCTTAATTCTTCTCTGATTTATTTCATTATTAGTCATCTATTAACTTTGATTTTGATGAATATGTTGTGATGGGTTATCATTGCATGGGGAATAGGATCCTCCTTTTCATCTCTGTTTGTTAATCACTTTCATTTTTTTCTTTTTTTTCCTCCATCAAAATTAAAACCATTTTTAATATTCTATTGATCACTTTTTAACAATTTTTTTTTCCTTTTTATATCACATCACTCACTTTTTATTACTACTTAAATAAAAATTCACTAAAAAACAAAACTTTTTCACTTTTCTATATAAAAAATTTAAAACATTCTTCCTACTTTATTTCACATTATTTACTTTTATTACTATTTTCAACACACAAAAAAATACCCAAAGACTTAACAAACACAGCCTTTATTGTTAGCGTTAAATTTATTTTAAAGATCTAATAATGAGTAGTTTTTTATAAGGGCACATGTCTTTAACTGTAGCGGTGAAAACATTCTTCATCAGTTAAAATTCCTTTTTCGAGTACCGTTGAAATTTTGGGGCAAACTTCCCTTTCCGAGCTCCTAGGGCTCCTAATTTTGCCTTTGACTTGAGCAAATCTAGCGATTGAGAGTTTGCTTTCATCTTCAAAGCTTCTTGTTGGTACATGGAGCACGAAAGTGAAAATAGGTTGATGATAGAAAAACAAAATAAATTAATCAAACAGGAGACAATTTTACCGAGCTCGGCAAAAACACCTATGCTCACATGCAAGTAGATCTCGATGTTTCCTTATAACCTTTTTTTTTAATTCAATTAAAAAAAAAAAAAACTTAAGCATCGGTAAAGGTGATCAAAGAGAAATTTTACAAACAAAATATGAAAGTAGAATGGTGGTAAAAAAAAAAAAAACACACACTTAAATCCTATGTTCTAATCTTCAATCTTTATCGTGATACCTCCATCTTAACTTCAATTCCGTAAAATCTAAAAATACAAGTCTCCTCAAGAGCCGCCCCAACAAATTTGTGGTTATTTTTTAAAAAGGAAGGCGGTCACAAATTAATAGAAACAACTCCATCCATGCAATATTTTTCTTCTTCTTCTTCTTCTTCTTCTTCTTCATGCAATTATTTTAATCGAACAAATGGAATAAGTTGATTCCCTGTATAGGAGGACCGCCTTAAGTCAAAGGCTCCACTTACACATTTGTTGTGACTTGACATTCTCTCTATTCAGCTACTTGGGCCCTGTCTTTTAAAAAAAACACTTCTGTTTCCTAAAACTTCTATTTTTGGTATTTTTCTTTTCAAAACAAAAATATTTAATAAACAACTCAAATACAAAATATTTTTTTTAAAAAAAAAAAAGAAACACAAACAATTTTTGATTTGTCACATTAAAACATCTTTCAAACCAAACCAAAGAAACACCCCTAAAATGCATTAACAAACAAAGCTACATGCATACTTCTTCTGTTGTTTTGTTGTTGTGTGATGTTTTTAGGCAACTGGGAATATTTCCTCTCATCTTTTCTGTTTTGTATTCTAGAACCAAATTTCGTTGAACTTCTACTTTGAGTTTTGAATAGTTTTTTTTTTTTTTCATTATTAATTATACTCTATCCGTAGACAGCAAAATTTTGTTTTGGTCGTTTTGCATGGGAATGTAGACTGTTAAATTCAACAACGTAAATTTTAATATTCTGTGGAATTAATTTATTTTATTATATATGTTCTTTTCTAGTTCTTCGTGACTCTAAAAATTAATTTGTCACAACAATATCTATGTAAACTACAATTCATTATTCTCTTCTTTCTTACGTGGGATAACCACACTTACATATAAGAATTCCGCATCTCCTTGCTTCTCTTCTTTCTAATGCAGGTTTCGCTAGATCTTGAGGCAATTTTTAACATCAATTGTAAGAATTTAATGTCTCACATGACATGGAACATATGATGATTTATTAGACTCCTAATGTTATAAAGCTATTTAATCATCCTTAATAAACTGATGGTTAATTAATTAAGGTGAGTGATTTCTTAATCTAATTCTTACTTTGACGGAAAGTAGAATTAATGGTGAAAAAGGAAACCAGTCCTCTCTCTATCCTATAAATATGCACAATATGCATCTACTTTGTGCGTCTGAAGTGGGTTAAACGAGAGAAATTGGTTTCTAGTGTTTAAGCTTTCAGTCAATAATTAAATATGCTATGGATTCTGATATGTTTATTTTATCATATTTAATGTGAAAATCATGATAATTATGATCTTGGAAGTTACTAACTGTTATGCAAATTTATTTTACAAATATTTTTAAAAAAAATAACTTCTGATTGTTATTAATTAGGACCTATTTGCTGCTGGCACTGATACAACTTCAGCCAC
>FXXK01001883.1:76419-106994 GCA_900184695.1 Betula pendula
AGACATTTATTCTTATTATTTCAATTCAGTATTTTATCTCGCTCCATTCAAAATATCTTCTTAGGAATTTCTTTTTAAACATAGTTTACCAATCCTCGTGGGAATGATCTCGTATTTGCCGTCTATACTATTGTTTTGATCTTGTGCACTTGCGAGTAAAACGTGCATTTATTCGCCTATTTATTTAGGTGGATATTTGTACAACATATGGTGATTTTGGTTTGGTGGTGGAGATGGAGAAGGTGCGGCGGCAGAGTGGGTTCGGTGGTGGAAGTGCTGCTGCGGCGACGGTAGATGTGGTGGGTGGGCGCAGCAGCGGTGGGTAGGCGCCGCTCATGGCTTGGTGTTTTCCAGGCTTCGGTCTAGGAAGAGAGGGAGAGGGAGAGAGAGAGAAGAGGAGGAAAAAATAATAAAAAAAGACTGAAAGCTGCTACAGTAAACTTTCATATATGAAAGTTTACTGTAGCAAATTTTGATAAAACTTCTATTTTAAAGGGTCTGTTGGAGCTTAAAAAATGTTAAAATTAGCTAAATTTAACAATTATACCCCATATAGAGGCTCTGCTGGAGATGCTCTAAGAATTGGATTCCTACATGACGTGATAAACCATATGTAGGCCTACAAGCAATTTCCAAGCCTATTTTTGTAATAAAATTGAACGATTAGTTTCAAGCTATCATCAACATCACAAGCTATATATGTTTGTTAGTTGATTCCAACAAAATTATATAAGTACAAAGACATCAAATAGAATGGAAACAAAGTCCCCACTTGAATTCGCAGTGGAATGCAGGTAAATTCTTCAACCAATTTTAGAGTGGAATAGGGACAGCTCTTAGAGGATGAGCAATCTGTAAAGTTAGGCCAAACTTATCTTCCATGTTCATATCCTCACATTTAACCCCATCTTCAAGCTTCCAATCAAAGGTGTGAACAAGAGAACCTAACATCAAGTGCAACATTCGTATTGCCAATGGCAAACCAGGACATATTCTCCTTCCACCACCAAAGGGTATAAGCTCAAAGTTCCGGCCTTTAAAATCAATTTCCGACCCCAAGAACCTTTCAGGCATAAATGAATTTGCATTCTCCCATAAGTTCGGGTCTCGGCCTATAGCCCATGCGTTCACTAGCACTTGTGCATCCTTAGGTATAATGTAGCCATTGATTTCCACATCTGCTTCAGCTTTCCTAGGCAGTAAGAATGGAACTGTCGGGTGCAATCGGAATGTTTCTTTCACCACTGCTTGTAAGTAAGGTAGCCGAACAATATCTGACTCCTCCACTGGGTTGCCTTTACCAATTACTTGCTCTAGTTCTGTTTTTGCTTTTGACAGTGCCTCAGCGTTGTGGAGTAGCTCTGCCATAGCCCATTCTAATGTGGCTGAAGTTGTATCAGTCCCCGCAACAAATAGGTCCTAATATAAAAACAAGATGTTAGAATATATTTTTGAAGATCACAAACCATTTTCATTAAATCAAAGTAAATAATTCCTAAATATGAAACAAATCAAAGAAGAATAGAGAGTAACAATAGTAACCACGAACAAATGTTGTATATTTAAGATTTGTCCATCTCCTCGCTATTTTCTTCACTGATATTGAGAAGGGTATCTAACATATCACTGTTCGTCATAGAACCCGACAGTTTTCTCTGCTTTAACCGTTGGCTAATCATGCAATCAAAGAGGTCTATAATCTTCCCAAAGTGAATTGTCATGCGCCGCCTTATGCCTTGTGGGTCGATCTTCTTAAGCATGGGAAAGTAATCTGCCAAGTTAGGCTTCCCAACCTCATTCATGATATTCCAGACGATCTCCTTGAACTCTCGAACTGTGTCAGAATTTGGGTTGGCCAAATCCACCGAAAAGATGGTGTTTGATAACAGATTAAGCGAAGTCTTGAAAGCGGCTCTGCCAATATCTACTGCCTCACCGGTTAGGCTACTTTGATGAGTTTCAGCAAGGAGCTCTTGTACTTTCTTGCACCGGATATCTTGTTTGGAATCGAGTGTTTTGCTAGCAAACAGTTGGCCATTGCAAATTTTGCGAAGGTTTCTCCACCGGGTTGAAACGGGTATCCATGGCAAGCCGAACATGTCTTGTTTGTGGGCTCGGAGAGCGTCAGGAATGGTTCGGTTGCACAGGAGTTGGTCATGTGTTTGGAGGATTTGTTTGGCCGTGTTTGCTGAGGAAATGATTATTGTGGTCACTCGGCCTAATTTTAGGCACATTATGGGGCCATGAGCCTTGGCAAGCTTGGCTAGGGACTTGTGGGGTTTGTGACCAAGATCTAAGAGGTTTCCGATGACCGGAAAAGGTTTTGGACCAGGTGGAAGCTTTTTGGGATTCTCTTTTCTTCTTTGAATCATATGAAAGGTTTGAATTAAGATCCAGGTGAGGCAAAGAAATATTATGCTGCTCAAGAAATTCATGTTTACCTATAAACTCTGGTCGCAAGGATGGAATTAAATAACAAAACATGCAAAGACAAACCAAGACGACCTACTCTTCCTTCAATCCAAAACGCTAACGGAGATAGAACGTGCAACTGAGGGCAAAGAGTGCCTTCTCTTTTTCTCTTTGTTGACAAATGATACAACAAACAAAAGCCCAAACGACAAAAAGAAGAAAGTTAAAAAAACAAATTATTGATATAGAGAAAAATCATAAAATCTTTTTTTTTTTTGTTTTGAAAATTAACAGCTATCACGCAATTCAAAGTTGTGTTGAGACGACGACAAGACACAAGCAATGTCGCTTTAGAAAAAAAAGGCACAAGCTGTGTCAGCCAGCCACGTTTTTCGTCTGTTGCAGTGGAACTGACGATACATACCCGGCAACAAAAGAACTGACGGTTGAATTAATTGCTTGCCTACACAAGACAAGACAGCTCTGCGTGAGGACATAAAGAAACAGTTGCAAGTGATAACGTGAATTTTAGGCCTATTTGTTAAACCCTCTTTTCTTTTTTCTTTTTTTTTTTTTTTTTACTTCAAATTAACATTATTTTAATATTTTATTAATTATTTTTTAAGAATAATTTTTATTTTTTATATCACATTATTTATTTTTATTATTATTTAAATAAAAAATTTATTAAAACATAAATTTTTTTTATTTTTTCATACAAAAAACTTAAAACAACATTCCTATTTTATATCACATCATTCACTTTTATTACTATTCAAAACACAAAAAACTAAAAAAACTTAACAAACATGTATTTATTCGCTTATTATTTAGTGGGTATCTATTACAATAAATTTTTAACGCTGTGTCAGATAATTTTTTTTGTTTATTCTATTCATTATCGTCGGTTTCATTAAGAAAGACGAAAAAGGTGATTAATTTTACGAACGTGTTTTGTTAATGTTAGCATCGTTTCTCCAATTTTTTTTTTAAAAAAAATTTTTGGGGTGTTATTTTGAAGATCGTTTCTCCATGGTTGAGCTACTAAAAAACCGTTCATTTGTGTCGTTAGATAGGTTGTTCTTTTGTTTTAAGCACTGAAGCTGGATCCTTCCAAAAATTGTGATATATACTATCAGATCATTTTACTTTTTAGTTGGGTTTTCTCTTATTTTTATTGATTATACATGTGTGATTGCTATTATTTTTATTTTATCATATTGTTTTTTTATCTTGCTAAAAAAGATTTAAAATATGTCATGATATTTTTATCTTGGTTAAAAGAATCTGGAATATTAGATTTCATAAATTTTAATGGTGTATATGTTGTTACATAATAGATATATTATAATGTTATTTTTAAAATTTTAAATAACATAGTATCATATATATTAATATTATTATAACATTTATATTGGGCTCAAACAAAATAGATTTTAGCTAATTTTGTAGCAAAAATACTTTACATTCGGTTCTACAAAATGGCATTGTTAGAATATATTGTTCTCCATTATAATATTATTTCTTACCTTATTTAGTTTAGGGTTTCTTGGTCACCACTCATAGTCTCTCTATAAATAGATACCTCTGTAATAGTATAAGACATACTGAATATACAAAATATAGTCTTATGTCTCTTTCTGCTTCCGCTTTCTCTCTCTTCTTCTCTCTTTTCTCCAATATATTTAACATGGTATCAGAGTCATCTTCTTGTGGCCTTCAATAAATGTCTTTGATGTTTTCTGGCGTTTTCCACACACTGTTAATTTCAGCCCAAAGTTTCTGTCCACTCGGCCTCCACGCGCCTCTCAACTATTCTACCCGTGCACCATGCGCCGCCAAATCTCAGCCAATTACCTCCGCAGTGATGCTAAACGACAAATCAGACGCAGACGAGTCCAAATTCGTCAAGATCGCAGCCGTCCAAGCTTCCACGCGTGTCTAGAAGGTTCTGTCGTCCAGCCACGCGCCTCCACGTGCCGCCTAAGCTTTTGGCGACACGTCCACGCGCCTCCAATCACCTCCGTAGTGGCGTCAAATGATAGATCAGATGCCGACGAGTCCAAATCCATCAAGATCACAACCGTCCAAGCTTCCACGTGCCTCCACGCGCTTTCACGCGCCGGACAAGCTCTTTGTGCGTGCTATACATGCGCCATCCACGGATCCAGGCCGGTTCGCTCCACGAGCTTCTCAAACCGGATTGTTTCATCTTTCGGGTCAGACCGATCCACGGTCCACGGGTTTCGGGCCTCAACCTATACAACCGACCCGAATAGCAACCCGGTTCAACCAATCAAGCCAACCGGGTCATGCCGACATTTACACGGCCCACGGGTTTCGGGTCAGATTGGCCCACACACAACCGACCCAACCACAACCCAGCTCAGCTGGTTCTATCCATCACACCGGTTTGATCAAACTGCCCGGTTCATTCGTGCAATGCGTTTTCTGTCTGGTTCAATCCTTCTCATGTTCAGTTCATACCAGTTCGAACCAGTTCCATAGCCAGCACAGCCCGCTGCCGCCGTCAGCTACCAGTCACCACCTTCGGCGAGTTTCCGGCAGTTTCTCCGGCCATCCACACAAAAAAAAAAATCTTTTTTCCTTTCTTGTTTCCAAACTCAAGATTACACCTTGTGTTTGAGGGGGGATGTTAAAATATATTATTCTCCATTATTATATTATTTCTTACCTTATTTAGTTTAGGGTTTTTTGGTCACCACTCATAACCTCTTTATAAATAGAGGCCTCTGTAATAGTACAAGACATACTGAATATACAGGATGTAGTCTTACGTCTCTTTCCGCTTCTGCTTTCTCTCTCTTCTTCTCTCTTTTCTCCAATATATTTAACAGGCGTAAAAATGGGTTACATGCAAAAAAAGAAAAAAATTCACTGCTTTCTTAGACGCTAGTTATAGTAATACATTATCTGCAATATCTGACCCACACAACTTTGATTATGTTGGATGTCACCCATATAACACATTTTAATCTATGACCAAAAACATGAAAAATATAAGAATAACGTTATTTAGTAGACTACGTACTATATGTTTGGCATACAATTAATTAATATGACAGTAAAATTTCGTTATTAATTTAATACTTACTAAAATAATTTAAATTTTTAATTTTTATAGTCACATCATTCTAATTTCATGGCAATAGTATAAAAAATCAAGAGCTGATTTTTTATTTTACAAAGAGCACGTGAATGCCTCGGGCCCTCTAGGAGGAGCAATACGTTCTCCATCCAATAATTCACTTGAAAATAAATTTCGATGTGACAATCGGAGATTCCTTCTCTATTATTGCATGTAGTGATCTATCATGACTTGTTTGGTAGACTACGTCCTATTCTCTAAATTTTAGTTAAGAAATTCACTTTTTTTTTTTAACTACACACTTTTTAAAAATACCCTCACATTCTAACTTCTAAGGCTATGTTTGCTAACCCCTTCCCCCTTCTCCTTTTTTTTCTTCTCTCAAAATTGCATGAGGCTTCCATGCGGTAGTTTTTACTACATCATGAAAGCTGTAGATATTTAAGGGCCCAAATCAATTGAAAAAAATTTGCAATTGATCTGGGCCCTTCATTTTTTTTACAGCTTGCATGTTGTAATTTTTCTATAGCATACAAGCCTGATCCCTCAAAATTAACACCACTTTTAATATTTTATTAATTACTTTTTAACAACTTTTTTTACTTTTTATATCACATCACTAACTTTTTATTACTATTTAAATAAAAAACTCACTAAAAAATAAAACTTTTTCACTTTTCCATATAAAATTTTTTTAACATTCTTCCTACTTTATATCATATCATTCTTTTTTATTACTATTCAAAACACCAAAAAAACCCTAAAGGTTTAACAAACACAGCCTTAAATCTTTTTCTATTCCATATATATTAACAAAATCACTTCAAATTCATTTGAGAAGAGAGAGAACGAAAAAAAGAAAAAGAAAAAAGAACTAATTTTTTTAGCTTGTTAAAATTACATAATCACTTCAAATCCTTGTACTATAGCACTCAACAAAAAGTCTTAACTAATCTCAAAGCCAGATGCAGCATCTTTTTGGTGGTTTTTTGTTACCGAATTAAACAAATTAGCTAAAAAGTTAATTTAACTAGCCAAATATGAATGTTTTTGTTCATATATATATATATGTGTGTGTGTGTGTGTGTGTTTTCTCATAGAGACAGATGGATAGCATCGACATGAAACTCCTTATTTGTTAATTACTTAAACCAACATGACTCCGTATTAGTTAATTACTTATACCGACATGAATATGCATAATCATGCTCAAAAAATGACAAATCGCCCTAAGCATAGAGTATATATATATCCACGATCTCTTGAAAAATATCTTTTCTTAAAATATTAAGAAAGTCTACAATAACATCAACTTCATTGGGCAAGAAAAAAAAAATTTTAAAAAAAACCTTCATTGCGCAAGACTAGCCTCCACTCCAAATATTGGAAGCATTTTCATAGGGGTGACAATTTTTTATACGACCTATAAACACGACACGAAGATAACGGGTTTGGGTTTTACGTTATCGGGTTTGGGTCATAAACGGGTCACCTATCAATGTCAAATTTGAGAGGAATAGATATTTCCTCAATTAAAGGAATAGATATTCCCTCAATTGAAAGAATAGACATTCCCTCATGACCTCATGACCATAAAAATAACTATTCCAAGGCTAATCCATTCCATTCATTCTATTCTTAATAAAGATTATTCATTGGAATAATTATTTTGCGTACTAAACATGTCCTAAAAAAAATTTCTAGTAGCCTCAATAAAATAATTAAAATAATCTGATTAGTGTACAATACTCACCAAAGCTTAAAATATCATTATTTTCACCCCCAAAATGGATTAACAAACAAATTAGCTACATATATACTTCTTTTGTTGTTTTGTTGTTGTGTGATGTTTTTAGGCAAGTGGGAATATTTCCTCTCATCTTTTCTGTTTTGTATTCTAGAACCAAATTTCATTGAACTTCTACTTTGAGTTTTGAATTGTTTTATTTATTTATTTTTATTTTTTTTTTCTAATTGAATGGGGGAAAAAGGGATTACAGGGGTGGATCTTTACCACTTCTTATCCGAATGAACGAGAGAATGAGAGATCCAGTGGGAATGCTTCCAAAAACAAGATTGGAAGCGGCCCATTTAACTAACGCGTGTGCTCTAAAATTAACACATCTAGACACTTTTGAAGCATTCCAGCTTCGAAAGTTGGAGAGGCCTAAGCTAATATAAGAAATACAATTAGCAATAGTCCAAGAGGAAAACAAAACAGGGCTATTCACAGCAAGAATAACCAATAAGGCGTCACCCTCGAGATGGAAATGATTTCCACCAGAAGAGAGGGCTAATTGGGTAGCCAAAAGAGCTGCTGAGGCTTCGCCAGAAAGAGCATCAGTTGAGAACAATTTTTTTGTAGCAGCAAGGATAATGTTGCTCAATTCGTCGCTAATAACAGCTGCGGCTACGGCAAAAGACCCCTGGACAGCAACGTCAAAATTACCTTTAATGTGCCCCACCGGAGGAGGAGACCAGAGAGAGGGTAAAGCTGCATCATGCCAAGCTGCACAATGAGAATCCAGAGAAGAAAAGATCTGGCGAATGGCTGATGAAGGAGTGGGCTGAATATTTTCATGCACCAGCTTATTCCTGGCCATCCAGATGAAATCCAAAGTGAGGGTAGCAAATAGCTGAAATTTCCTAATATCAGAGATAGAGATTCCCAAATTCTCTTTAGGGTGGATAATGGCTAGAATCCACTCCGAAATTGGCTTAGAAGAGAAGACTGAGATGAGAATGGGCCAGGGGGAGCTCCTCCATAAGATGTGAGCAAGGTCACATTCCAAGAAAATATAGGAGAGGGTTTCTGGAGGTCCCTTGCAAAAAGGGCAGACCCAAGCATCAACATCTGCAGAAGACACAAAACGCCCAATATTTGCACGGGTGGGCAGGATATCCCAAACAATCTTCCACAGTAAGTGTTTAAGGCAAGCTTGGAGTTTAAGCCCCCAAAGACGGAGCCAAAAAGAAACGGAGATGGGAGAATCACGGCCACCAACAGAGAAAGAGAGGTCGTAGGCTGATTTAACCGAAAAAATACCTGAAGGAGAGGCCACCCAAGACCATTTATCAAAAGCAAAATTCTGAGGAAGATGGATGCTGATGATGCTTTGGACAGTGGAGGGATCAAATAAATCCCTTAAAAGCTGTTGGTTCCAGGAACGTGAACCCGGAGAGATAAGGTCAGCCACTAAAAATTCAGGGAGAGAGACCAAATTGGAATTGGGTCTGGCCTTGAAATCAAGCATTAAGCGGCAGCCAAGGGGACTTCCACACGTCCACGTTCAAACCACAAGCTATGGAAATGCAGGCTCCTTTTTTGACTATTGCTCTGTTCTTTTGAAATCCCTTCCAAAGCCATGAAGAAGAAGGGGTGGGGGGAGCATCAAGAAAAGAGAAGCCATTCCTGAGGTACTTACCCCGTAAACAGTCCACCCAAAGAAGAGGCTGATTGGTGGTCATCATCCAGCCAAGCTTTGCAAGCAGGGAGGAATTATGAGATTCCATGGATCGGATGCCGAGACCACCCAGTGCTTTTGGCTTGCAGATGTTGCTCCATGAGAGAAGAGATAGGCAGTGTTTCTTCTCTTGATGATAACCCCACCAAAATTTTCTGAAAGCAGCATTAATCTCCGAACAGAGAGATTTGGGCAGGAGGAATAGGGACATCAAATATGAGGGAATGGCGTTGGCCACTGACTTCAGAAGAGTGGTTCTAGCCGCCTGGGATAGCAATTTGGAGCGCCAACCAGAGATTTTGGCCATGATTCTATCTTTAATAACCAAGAAATAACTCTTCTTATGCTTATCCAAAAGAAGAGGAATACCCAGGTATTGAGCTTTGGCTGGCAGAGGCGGCAAATGGAGAGTAGCATCAATAGAAGATTTGATAGCATGCCTAGTGTTGTTGCTGAAAAAAATAGCAGATTTTGCTACATTTATGTGCTGACCGGACCAAGCTGAATAGGAGGATAGACAGCGTAGGATGGTCTCGGCTTCTTGATTGTTTGCCCTAGAGAAAATCATGACATCGTCCGCAAACAACAAGTGATTAATGGGAGTACATAGCCGAGACATTTTGATTCCGTGGAATAAACCCTTCTGTTCTTCCCTCATAAGAACTCTAGAGAGAATCTCTAAACCCAAAATGAAGAGGAAAGGGGAAAGAGGGTCGCCTTGCCTGAGCCCACGAGAAGGGAAAAACTTGCCGAAAGGAGCTCCATCCAGAAGAATTGAGAAGGAAGTAGTGGTAATGCACTGACTAATCCACTGAATCCATTTCGGGTGAAACCCTAACAGTTTGAGAATGTTTAGCAAAAAACTCCACTCCATGGAATCAAATGCTTTTTCCATATCCAACTTCAAAGCCATTAAACCCCCATTCCCTTTCTTCTGTTTCATAGAGTGGAAAATTTCATGAGCGAGAACGGTGTTGTCATGAATGGACCGGCCCTTGAGAAAAGCTGATTGAGTGGGAGATATGATCTTCTATAGCAAAGGCTTCAAACGGTTGGAGAGGAATTTTGAGATAATTTTATAGTTGAAGTTGATGAGGGTAATGGGACGGAAGTGGTGGACAGCAGAGGGGTTATCCTTCTTGGGGATGAGGGCAATGTTGGTGTGGTTGAATTCTTTTAAAAGGAAACCTCCCCTGAAAAAGGATTGCACCGAAGAGAAGACACTGCTCTTCACAATGGGCCAATAGGATTTATAGAACAAACCGATCATACCGTCTGGGCCTGGAGCTTTATTGGGTCCAAGCTCAGAAATGGCTAAGAAGATTTCCATTTCATCAGGAATCAAACACAAAGATAAATTTTCCTCCACTGAAACAATGGGCTCAATCAAGTCTGAAAAATCAGAATTAAAGCTAGGATTTGTATAATTAAATAAGGTGCTGAAATGAGAAACCAAGTGGGAGCCAATGTTATCACGGCTAACAATAGGTGAACCATCCAGATTTTTAAGACATGAGATGGAATTATACCTCCTACGGCAGGCTGTTGATGCATGGAAAAACTTTGTGTTAAGATCAATTCAAGTGAGCCATAATTCTCTAGACTTCTGCTTCCAAAGGATTTCTTCACGAAGAAGGTGTTCTTGTAATGAATTTTGGAGAATAGATTCCTTCGCCGCATTAGAGGGAGAATGAGGGCTGGATTGAATAGCATTGATTTCTTCCATAAGGGACTTAATCTTGGTCTGGATCCGCCCAAAGTGATGGGTATTCCAGAATTTGAGAGCTCCCTTGGTCTTCTTCCATTTTCTGCTTAAAGAGAAAGCTGGAGAACCTTCCACTTCGAAAAGCCAAGCATCTGCAACCACTGAGTGACTAGACTTGTCACAGACCCAAAAAGCTTCAAATCTAAAGGGTTTAGGAAGGTTTCTATAGGTGCCCGAAGTAGAGAGAAGAAGCAGGCAGTGATCAGAACGGGTGGCAGGGAAATGGTTGATCAGAGAGTTGGGAAAGAGGTGAACCCAACTCTGATTAGCCAGACCCCTATCAAGTCTTTCTCTGATATTATCTCGGCCCAACCTATGATTGCTCCAAGTGTATTTGTTGCCCACAAAACCAAGGTCAATCAAGGCGTTAGAATGAACAAAATCAGCAAAGTCGTTATTGGAGGAGGGACCGAAATCCTTCCCCCCACATTTTTCTGAAGCAGACAGAACAGAGTTGAAGTCTCCAAGAAGCAGCCAAGCTCCACCAAAAGAGCTGCCCATATTGAACAGATGAGACCAAAATTCAAAACATTTCTGCACCGTGTGAGGAGCATACACACAGGAGAGAAGCCACGGAGTAGAGAGAGGCTCCGAGTAAACTATACAAGAAATGCAATTCTTATCCAAGCGAGTAGGTTCAACATCTACACCTTGTTTCCAAGACAAAAAGAGGCCCCCACTTAGACCAGTAGGGGGAACTTCCAACCAAAAAGAGAATCCCAAACCAAGAAGAGGAGGAAGAAAGCGAGAGGAGGAGACTTTTGTTTCAGAGAGAAAGAGGAGATCAGGTCGATGCTGCCTGATAAGAGCCCGCAAAGCACGAATTGTCGGGCCACGGGCTAAGCCCCGACAATTCCAAGCCAAGATTTTCATGATGGAGGGGGGGGGGGGCAGAGCTGAATCTGCCGCCCTAATTTGTGTGGAGACAAAAGAGTCCTCATCGCTAGAAGGAGATAAAGAAGATGATCCATCTTGTTTAAGCTTTTTGGGAGACTAATTGTCAAGGGAGGATTTGGAAGTAAGGTCTTTGGAGTAGGGATGGAAGCATTTTTTGGACTGGGTAACGAGTTTTGGAGGGATGGGAAGTTTTGGAGGAATCAAAGGGAAAGGGACAAGAGAGGGAGGATCAGAAGTTTTGGATGGTTGGCACGTGTGGTCAAAGTTCAGCTTAGGGAAGGAGGTGTGATGAGAGGGAAGTTTGATCACGGGATCCAACGAAGCAGTGGGAGTCTTGTTAGAAGTACAAGTGGGTCCCTTGGAAGTGGAGGAATTGGATTCCAAAAGTGGCAGGATATCCGGGAGTTGAGCTAGGAGGGATTTTTGGCTCTCGGGTTGGGTGAGCATTAAAGAAGAGTTATGGGGTGTGAGCTGAAAGTTGACAACAGACACTCTATCCGTAGACAGCAAAAGTTGACATCAGTTTATTTTTTCATTATTAATTATACTCTATCCGTAGACAGCAAAATTTTGTTTTGGTCGTTTTGCATGGGAATGTAGACTGTTAAATTTAACAACGTAATTTTTAATATTCTGTGGAATTAATTTATTTTATTATATATGTTCTTTTCTAGTTCTTCGTGACTCTAAAAATTAATTTGTCACAACAATATCTCTGTAAACTACAATTCATTATTCTCTTCTTTCTTACGTGGGATAACCACACTTACATATAAGAATTACGCGCGCATCTCCTTGCTTCTCTTCTTTCTAATGCAGGTTTCGCTAGATCTTGAGGCAATTTTTAACATCAATTGTAAGAATTTAATGTCCCACATGACAAGGAACATATGATGATTTATTAGACTCCTAATGTTATAAAGTTATTTAATCATCCTTAATAAACTGATGGTTAATTAATTAAGATGAGTGATTTCTTATCTAATTCTTACTTTGATGGAAAGTAGAATTAATGGTGAAAACGGAAACCGGTCCTCTCTCTATCCTATAAATATGCACAATATCCATCTGCTTTGTGCGTCTAAAGTAGGTTAAACGAGAGAAATTGGTTTCTAGTGTTTAAGCTTTCAGTCAATAATTAAATATGCTATGGATTCTGATATGTTTATTTTATCATATTTATTGTGAAAATCATGATAATTATGATCTTGGAAGTTACTAACTGTTATGCAAATTTATTTTACAAATATTTAAAAAAAAAAAAAAAATTAACTTCTGATTGTTATTAATTAGGACCTATTTGCTGCCGGCACTGATACAACTGCAGACACACTAGAATGGGCGATGGCAGAGCTACTCCACAACCCAGAGGCATTGTCAAAAGCCAAATTAGAGTTGGAACAAGTAATTGATGAAGGTCACCCGGTTGAGGAATCGGATATTTCTCGGTTATCTTACTTACAAGCAATAGTCAAAGAAACATTCAGGTTGCACTCGACAGTTCCTTTGTTACTCCCATAGAAAGCTGAAGCAGATGTAGAAATCAACGGCTACATTATTCCGAAGGGTGCACAAGTGCTAGTGAATGCATGGGCTATAGGCCGAGACCCGAGCTTATGGGAGAATGCAAATTCATTTATGCCGGAGAGGTTCTTGGGGTCAGAAATTGATTTTAAAGGCCGAAACTTTGAGCTTATACCCTTCGGTAGTGGAATGAGAATATGTCCTGGTTTGCCATTGGCAGTACAAGTGTTGCACATGATGTTAGGTTCTCTTATCCACAGCTTTGATTGGAAGCTTGAAGATGGGGTTAAACGTGAAGATATGAACATGGAAGAAAAGTTTGGCCTAACTTTATAGATTGCTCATCCTCTGAGAGCTGTTCCTATTCCTGGCCACCCACAATAGCTCTCAGTCTCCCAAGCACCATCTCTTCGTTGACATGCGCAACTTTCTCGGTAACCAGCAAGCACTTCCCCCCTTCCCTTCTATATGTATATGTTATATGCATATTGCTTGATAATGGATTATTGCATTCTTATTTCTTGTTTCTCTCTATATTTTTTTCTCCTCATTTTCTTTAACATGATAGGAGAGCCTTCACTTGTCTAACAGCAACGATACTTTATTAGTTGTCATCTCAGCTTGAAATTGAATATCTCAAATTTTGAGATCCATGCTCGAACCTGTAGGTTGAGAACAATGCAAATTAGCCTATATGTACAAAAAGTGTAATATTATTCTTCACACTCATTTCATACTAGTAGACGTTGTGTGTTTCAATTGGCTTCTTATGTCAGTCACTTAAAAAAAAAAAAAAAAAAAGTCGCTAAAATACGCCTTATCAGCTCGTGTAAAATAAGTGTGAAGAGTAGCATTATTTGTAAAAAAGGCCTAAGCATGTGAAATAGGCATATTATGACTTTTGACCATTTGCTTTGATGGCACTTGTGTTGGTTACATGAAATCATACCTGGATAATCTCGGGAACCAAGTAGTATGTATATATTGGTGTCAACCCAAGCTGAGTATTGGCAAGCTGGGATCGAAAAACATATACATAGGTTCGAGTTGGGCTTTTGTTTGAATCTAATTTTAGGAACGTATTCGAACTTAGCTTGATAAAAATCAACCAAACTCAAACTTGAGCTTGCTACATTCCAATTCTTTTTACTAGGCAAATTAACATTAATTCCACATCATAAAGTTGATAATCCAAACACAATAAAATTTACATAAATTACTATATATATTATTGTACAACTAACATATATGTATATACACACACATAAACACAGTTACATATGTTAGTGTGTCTATACCATGCATATACATACATACACACGCTAACATATATGTTAATAGATGTTAATATGTTAATATGTATGTTATAATGTTAAAACATTTTAACATCTATTAACATACATATGTAAACACACACACACATACATAGTTATCAGCATATATACACTAGCATATTTTAATTATATATATATGTACATGTTAATACAATGTTATTATGTTATTATGTACATATTACTATACATACATATACATGTTTATTGCGTATGAATATGTATATATGCATATCATGTTACTCATGTATATGTATAAACTAACATATTTTAGTTATATGTATTTTTGCTAGTATTTTGTTATTAAGTTATATTTTATATATAAGTATATATGTATAAATACATGTTAGTATATATTTATTGTCTTATAGACGCACACAACAAAAAAAATTCAATATGTAATATATATATATATATATATATATATATATATAACACACACAAACTTAACAAGATGAGTCAAGTTTATATAAGCATTGTTCACGATCTTAAATCGAGTTGAGCCAAATGTATCCGATTTCGTTCGTTTAATATTCGAGCAAAATTATCTTTTGAGTTCGACTTGTTTATTAAACAACTCAAGCTTGAGCCAAGCTTAAAATTATACAAGTTGAGCTCGATTTGGCAATAATTTAAGTCGACGCTAATAATGCTTTATTTTTTAAAAATTTAAAAGGCAATAGCGTTGACTTAGTCGACGCTCATGATAAATCATCAGTGTCCACACATGTGTCGATGCTAATGATAGATAATTATTGTCCACACATGTGTCGACACTGATGATATACCATTAGCGTCAACATATTGTTTTGATTCTAACCCTTTAGTGTTAACCCAAAAATATTATCAGCAACGACATTTGTCGCCACTATTGGGTCATCATTAGTGTCGACGTTAAAGTTGGCGCTAATAATCATCTGATGATCATTAGTGATGAAGTATTAGTGTCAACATCACTAGCATCAACAAGTTGCCACTATTGATCAATAGAGTCGACTATCGGACTTTTACTGGCAGCATCTTGTCGCAGCTAATGAGTGATTTTTTTGTAATGAATACTCCATGTTTAAAATGTTTGCATATGTTTTAAATAGTCAAAGTCTCAAAATGTTTTCCAACTATATTGGGACGAAGATCCTCTCCATTTTACTTGAAATAGAAATGAGTTATTTTATAATCAAGATTTTATTTTATCGTATCTAACAGCGTTCATTGATTTTTAAATAACGTGGCAATATATTCATCATATAACATCAGGTACACCGTTAGATGCAACAAAACAAATTTTGACTATGAAATGACTTTTGTCCATTTTATTTTAAATGGAAATGATCCTATTCCAACTAAGTTGGCACTCAAAGGTGGATACAAATGCTCAATTACGAGAGAATGTTTCTAAATTAGGAAAGTTTCCATTTTATGAAACTTACCAAATCAAGGAAGTTTCACTCAAAGGAAGGGTGCCCTCCACACATGCAAAGTATTACATGATTAAAGAAAGCTTCAAGAATTGTTAAGGTGAAACCTTATTTATTTAATGTATCTAGCTATTTCGCCAAAGGAAAAAGTTAGTAGCACGGTACCAGACATAGGATAGAGTACACATACTGAAGTTACATTTACGTAAAAGTGTTGCCATCCTAAGTTTGCCATGCTGAATATACTTCATAGTTAATCAGCTAGCTAGGACGCATCCGTGGTCACATGGATTTCTAGATCTCCGAAAGTTGGAGTTCACAACCCCACGCATACAGGGCGTAATTGTATGCAAGGCCATATTATACAAGTTACAAAAGATATGTTTTTAGGTTAGTAACAAAGTCTATCTTTTATTTATTTACATTATACGAGTTATGCCAGAAAGGTTACATTTTATCCTACGTTATACCTATTATGCCAATTGATCTTTGTTCATCTTTTAAAAAAAAATTTCAAGACCAACCGTCTTAAAATCATTTAGGAACCTTACTTGCTGATGAGCCTTTCGCTCACACCTTGATTTGAGACAAACAATTTAGGAGGTCGGGATGCCTAGGCTCTTTTTGGAAATATTGCATTGGCATATTTTTATGTTTTGGTAAGTCCCTCAGGGCACAAATAGAAAACAAAAGAGAGATCACTTGACTTTTTAGACTAATTTAATGTGCTTTGACCTTATGCTTCCTCAAAATATTTTTCTCCTTTAAGGTTTAGAAACTTGGCCCTCTTGGGCTAGAGGTATTACAAATATTTTCTATGTAAGAAGCATAACCTTCCTTGAATCCTTAGAAATTAGGAAGAAATGATATGTTTTATGATTCAAAATTTTCAAAGCAAATCCTTGATTAACATGATTTGCAAGCTCGTGTTGGAAGTTACGATGTACGCTATTTGGAGAGAATTTCTTTTTTTTTTTTTGTTTTGTTGAGAACCTTTTGGGATAGGACTATGAATTTATGTTTTGGATCACAACTAAATTAAGGGAAAACAATGGTGGGCCTTTGATTGTGAGGACGTACGTACCTGACTGGGTGGAGATCGCAAGTTGCCGAAACCAAAGAACCACTAGAGAAATAAAAGCAACGTATTAGAAAGATAAGGAAAAAGAACCCAAATACCTAAGAACCACTCGAGAAAATGAACGGAGACAATCCTATTCCGTTCATGAGAAGATATTGATGCGACTCCGAAGCACTTTTGTCCAGTTGTGAGTGAATATTGCGTCGTATATAGAAGTCTTATTATAAGTGTTGGATAAAATAAAATACAAGAGAAGGAAGAAAAATGAAATGCTCTTAAGGTGCTTTACATCGTTGCTTTTCTTAAGAAATTATTTGCCTCCAACAGAAAAGGTATGCAAATAGGTTACAATTAAGCAAATATCTCTCTAGGATACAATGGAGCCTAGAACCTCTGTTATTTTAATTGCGTTTTGTGCAAACGAAACTAAAATCGAATATAGCAGTTATTATTCATCAGTTATTTAATATCAGTAAATAACTCTTTTTATAACAATAATAAACTGCTACCAATAACTGTAATAAACTGCTATTTTAACAAATACTTCATTATAACCGTTAGATTAATCTCAACCGTTAGATTAATCTCAACCTTTAGATTAATCTCAACCGTTAGATCAAGCTTAATCTTATTTTACTAGCTTTACTAACGATCCAGTAAATCCAACATCTGAATTTACCAAAAAAGCATCATATGGTCTAAATCAAATCACCAGATTAAATGATCATGACCAACTCTTTTCCTAATGGGACTCTTATCATTTAATACTCATCAATACCTTCAATTTAAAACATTTCAAAACCCCAAAATAAATATATATATATAAAAGAAGAGAAATGATTCATTTCCTCACCAATTCTTTTCTTATCATCTTACTTTTTAAAATTGTCATTAGATTTAGATGTATAGCACTTCTCTAACGAAAATGTACTCTTTACCTTCAGTTGCACGTCATTCCCTTCCATTTCCACCCTAATGGGAAGGCACTCTTTGGCCACCGTTATTGTAATTCTTATTAGTGATATCGATCCCCCATAGTTAGTTTTGTTCCCTTTCTTGTTTTTGTTTCGTTTGTGCTTTTGTTTTTTGTATGATCATTTGTCAAAAAAAAAAAAAAAGCACTCTCTTTGCCCAGAGTTGCACGCCATGTTCCCACATAAATGCAATTCAACCCTAATGAGAAGGCACTCTTTGCCCTCAGTTGCAAGTTATATCTCCATAAGTGTTTTGTGTGGCTAATTACAGCCTATTAATCTGGATGTCTAATCAAGGTTAATGAACGGTTGATCACCATTTTTTACTTTAACTATTTTTTTTTTTGCCCTTTTTTCTTTGAGTAATTCTAAATATTGCTCTTCTTGTTAGTGCTTTTGCCCCAATATTGATCGCCGCAATAAATTGGAGTACAAACTCAACTCACATCCTACTATCACTCTACTAGGTTATTGTAACAGTGCCAATCAGCCAGCTTATTAATGTAGCAGTGTCAATCAGCTTTTGAATTTCTTATTTTTTAATAAAAGCTAATTTAAAAATTAATTGACACTGCCACATCAGTTAATTAGTGAGATGAGAGTGGGATGGGTACGGTGTTGAGTATGTACTCCAATTTATTGTGGCGATTAATATTGGGGCAAAAGCACGAACAAGAAGAATAATTCTATGATTCATACTTATTTATCAAAGTTATTTTATACTAATTAACGTGACTTGTTTTAAGTGATTTTTTTTTTTTTAAGTAGTTAATAATATAAAATAAGTGAAATAAATGAGTCTAAAGAGTAATATTACTCGAATAAGAAACTTACATTGCTTTTCTTTTTTGGCATAAAAATAATTGAAATAGGGGGTTATATGCAAAAAATTTCACTTCTCTATTAGTCGCTGGTTATATATAGTAATACATTATCTGCAATATCTATGACCCAGACAACTTTGATTATGTTGGATGTCACTTATATAACACATTTTAAAATCTATAACCCAAAACATGAAAAATAAAAGAATAACGTTATTCAGTAGACTACATATTATAAGATTGGCATACAATTAGATAATATGACAATAAAAATCAATTATTAAATCAACATTTATTAAAAGAAAAAAAAATGAAAAACTGATTTTTACGATCAGGTCATTTTAATTTTATAACAATCGTATAAAAAATCAAGAGCTGATTTTTTATTTCACAAAAAGCACGTGAATGCCTCGAGGAGGAGCAATACGTTTCCCATCCAATAATTCACTTGAAAATAAATTTCGATGTGACGATTGGAGATTCCTACTCCGTAATTGCATGCAGTGATCTATCGTGACATTCGAACTTCTAAATCTTTTTCTATTATGTATATATATATATATTATACTATGGCACTCAACAAAAAGTCTAACTAATCTCAAGCCAGATGCAGCATTTTTTTGGTATTTTTTGCTACTGAAGTAGTTAAATTAGCTAAGAAGTTAATTTGACTAGCCGAATGTGAATGCTCTCAAACAAACGAAACCGGTAGTATCAACCCGATCAATAGACGAAGCAAAAACTATCGTCTTGAACATTTCATGAACGTGATCAAAAGACTAGCTTGAAGCAGATAACAATATTTTTAGAATGAGACTCCTTAATTGGTAGTTAATTAGTCATGCTGACATCCCTTGCTGCCCTTTTCCCTACTCAATTAAACAAAAAAAAAATACTCATACCGACATGAAACTGCAGAATCATGCCCAAAAATGACAAATCGCCCTAATCATAGAGTATATATTATATCCACGATCTCTAATCATAGAGTATATATTATATCCACGATCTCTTGGAAAAGATTTTTTCTTAAAATATTAAGAAGGTCTACCATGACATCAACTTCATTGCCCAAGACTTGGCCTCCACTCCAAAGATTGGAAGCATTTCCATATCCATTTTTCCTTCTTTTTATTATTTGTTTCCTTTGAGACGCACGTTAAGCTTCCTGGAAAATTGGGTCAATGTTTTGCTTGAGGAAGCTATGAATTTCCTCATCTCAAAATGTAGTACAATAGAGCTTTTATAGCTGTAGCCTGTAGATGCAGAGTTGGTGAGATTTACAAGGGAACTTTGAATTTGTAAAGGAGAGATTTGAAAGGGCTGTTATACAAGAGAAAATCCCGTTAAGGTTAGGTCGGAGTTTTGTAAGACTTAAAAATAAAAAAACAAAAAAACAAAATCACATTAAAATATTCTAACTTTTTATATTTTATCTATAACTTTTGAACGATTTTTTTTTTACTTTTTTACTACTATTTAAATAAAAAAATCACTAAAAAATATAACTTTTTCAATTTTTTATACAAAAAAATTTACAATATTATTTTTATTTTATATCACATCAATCACTTTTTATTATTATTTAAAATTTAAAAACCCTAAATCCCATTTCAACCCTTTGTCAAACCGACCAGAGAATTTGTAATTATAGATAATCATACTTAACTTTAGGAGATATTACCTTCGGTAGAGAATCTGAATTCAAATACATATTGTAACTGTGGCAGTCTCGCTCGTGCTAGGGTCGGCCGAGACTCGAATAAAATTTTTATTTCGTACACACTCTCTCATCACTTCAGGGCCGGATCTAGTCTAAAACTTTTGAAAAATAGTCTAACAATTTATAATTTGTATGAGAAGGCCCTCTCAAAAGTCTAAAATTAATTTTTTTGACCTCGAGAACTAGTCTTCTCTTTAGTTTTCACGGGTGGACTTTTACAAATACGCCCCTTTGACAACTGACTTTTTTTATAATAAAAAAAAAAATTATATTCCTTTCAACTTTATACCACATAAACTTATCTTTATTTCATATCGATCCGTCAATTTCGGCTATTTTATAAAACCTTGGAAATGAGCGTGGGGCTGAGACAGCCAGTGGGAAATATATTTTCATTTCCTTCAATCAGTCCCTCTCAATCTCAAACAAAATCTAGCGTTGACAAGGGAAGCGTTAACAAGGTTTTATATGATAATGATTTTAAGAGGTAGTTTTTCATATGAAAAAAATATTTTGATGTGACATATTGTTAAGTAATTTTAAATACACTTTTATCTCATCTTTTATATTTAATGGATGTGTTAGTACATATAAGTACTTGATTTTTTTTTTCTTAAACAAGGGTTGATTTAAAGATTGATGTATACTATCACATCAACCCAATAGAATGACAGTGGAATAGAAGTATAATATTTAATATTACTCAAAAGTAAAAAGAGTAATGATATATACTACATCCTCATCTTATTAGGTTGATATGATAATGTTTATTAGCTCTTAAATCAGCCATCGTTTTAAAAAAAAAAAAAAAAAAAAAAGTTAAAAGCGAATAAACACTGCCACATCAGCCCAATGAGATGAAGATGAGATAAAAATGTAGTATATAGCATCTCTCATATAAAAGTAATTAAGTAATGCTAAATACTATATTTCATCTTACCTTAATCTCAACAAACTGATGTGACAGTACTTATCCGCCATTGAATTCTTTTTTTTAGCATGCCACGTCAACAAACACAAATAANATCTCATCTTTTATATTTAATGGATGTGTTAGTACGTATAAGTACTTGATTTTTTTTTCTTAAACAAGGGTTGATTTAAAGATTGATGTATACTATCATATCAACCCAATAGAATGACAGTGAAATAGAAGTATAATATTTAATATTACTCAAAAGTAAAAGGAGTAATTATATATACTACATCCTCATCTTATTAGGTTGATATGACAATATTTATTAGCTCTTAAATCAGCCATCGTTTTAAAAAAAAAAAAAGTTAAAAGCGAATAAACACTGTCACATCAGTCCAATGAGATGAAGATAAGATAAAAGTGTAGTATATAGCATCTCTCATATAAAAGTAATTAAGTAATGCTAAATGCTACATTTCATCTTTTACCTTAATCTCAATAAACTGATGTGACAGTACTTATCCGCCATTGAATTTTTTTTTTTAGCATGCCACATCAACAAACACAAATAAAATAATTGTTAAAATAACATTTCTCTTTAAAATAGATTTTTTATATTATACGTGCCCATAAAAAGTAGAGGCAAATAGTACATACATGTCATTCATGGGAATATATAAGATCCTCTATATTTTAAATGAATTAAAAGATCTTCTTTTGTTGATAAATATTAAATATGTGGTCGGACAGTATTTTTAAATGACTTGTGGTATCCGTTACCATGTGATTATGTAAACCATTAAATGAAATAAAATAAAATTTTGACATTGAGGATCTTGTCGGTCATAATGTAATTGTTATCCCAATAATTAAACCCAAGAGTTTTTTTTTTTTTTTTTCTGAGAACCCAAGAGTTAATAATAGAAAGAAACAAATTAAAAAGATGTCATCGATCGTCAGAAGCCGCTTTCGTACCGAATTTTGTTTCTTATCTATAAAGGAAGAAGAATAGTCTTGTTTTGCCATTGCCTTTGTTCTTTCCCCTGTGAGATTTAGAGTTGAGAGAAAGATGGATTTCTTGAGCTTTGTAATTGTTCTTTGCCTCACCTGGATCTTAATCAAAGCCTTCCATATAATATTTCCCAGAAGCAAAGAAAATCACAAAAAGCTTCCACCAGGTCCGAAACCTTTTCCAGTCATAGGAAACCTCTTAGAACTCGGTGATAAACCCCACATTTCCCTAACCAACCTTGCCAAGGTTCATGGCCCCATAATGAGCCTAAAACTAGGCCGAGTAACCACAATAGTCATCTCCTCAGCAAACATGGCCAAAGAAGTCCTCCAAACATATGACCAAATCTTGTCTAACCGAACCATCCCGGATGCACTCCGAGCCCATGAACATGACGAGTTCGGGTTGCCATGGATAACCGTTTCAAGCAAGTGGAGAAACCTTCGCAAAATATGCAACGGCCAACTATTTTCCAACACAGCACTTGACGCCAACCAAGATATCCGGCGCAAGAAAGTGCAAGAGCTTCTAGTCGATACTCGTCAAAGCAGTCTAACTGGTCAGGCAGTAGAAATTGGCAGTGCGGCTTTCAAGACTACGCTTAATATGTTATCAAACACCATTCTATCGGTTGATTTTGCGGACCCAAATTCTGATGCGGCTAAAAAGTTTAAGGAAATCGTGTGGAATATCATGAAAGAAGCAGGGAAACCCAACATAGCAGATTATTTTCCTATGCTTCAGAAGATCGACCCCCAAGGCATAAGGCAGCGCATGACAGTTAACTTTGGGAAGGTTATAGACCTCTTTGCCCACATGATTAACGAACGGTTGCGATTGAGAAAAGTGTCTGGTTTTATTACGAACAGTGATATGTTAGAGACCCTTCTCAACATCAGTGAAGAAAACAGTGAACAGATGGACAAGACCACAATGGAACATTTCTTCTTGGTCAGTATTTTTACTCTCTGTTCTTCATTATTTGTCACTATTTACTTTTATTTTGATGAATATGTTGTGATGGGTTTTCAATGGGGAATAGGATCCTCCTTTACACTTTAGATTAGATTTTAGAGATTTAATAGTAAATATGTAATTAATATAATTTGACATGTAATTTTAAATAACGTAATTAATTTCATCTATACTCTAAATGTAACAAAATAAAATTTCAACTGCAAATTTTTTTTTTTTTTCCACTTGAAATAGAGTAGATCACAAAATAAATCTGAAATGTTCACTAACTTAGCCAAGCCTGATATATATTTATATATATAGGAATTATACATCTCCTGGCTTTTCTACTTTTCGCAATGTGCAATTTTCTGAAAGTTGAGGTAATTTTGAAAACATTTTTTCATTGTCTCAAATTTGATAAAGTCTCCAATCTTTATCGTGATCGCTCCATCTGGACTTCAATTCTTTCAAATCTAAAAATACAAAATCTCCTCATGAGCCGCCTCCAACAAAAATCTTGAAGGCTGTCCATCAACATGCATGCATGCCTAACAAATGAATAGACTTGATTCTCTTTTGGTGGGGTTAGCCATCAACAGCCCTTTCTATTTTTTCCTCTTGGTATTTTGCAAATTGTTTATATGATATTAGTTTTGTTCTTTTTTTTCTTTTTTAGTTAGAATGCTTTGAAAATGTTTAGATGTGTCAATTATTGTGAACATCAGTTAATTAAATAGGCCATTTTTCATTATGTTTTTAGAAGCATTCCAAAAAGATACTTTCATTCAGATGAGAAGTGGTAAAAACTTTTTCCCGTAACCTCTTTTTTTTTCCCTACTCATTTAGAGAATAATAATAATAATAGATCGACTTGATTCCCTGAATGAGACGCCTGCCTTGAGTCAAAGCCTCCACACTTGACACAAAGCCTTACTTGGATGGATGCAATCATGCAATGGAACAAAGACAAAAGCTAATTTGGACTAAAAGCAAATCTTGTTTCTATTCTGTTCGATGTGACTTGACTTTCTCTCAAATCACTTTCGGTTCCTTTGATAAACTTTTATTATTATTATTATTATTTTATGAAAAAGTATTTTAATACGAAAGAAATGTGAAATTAGCTAATTTTGAATATTGTGTGAATATTTTATTTTTAGAGTTGTTTGTTAATACTTGCATAGCAAACCCAAAAAATGTTATCAAACAAATTAAACACTCAACCTTTTTTGAATCCAAGAATCTCAATCCAAGAATTTCGAAAAAGTATATTTCTCTTCTTTCTTACGTGGGATCATGACCACACTTACATATAGGAATTATACATCTCTCGGCTTCTCTTCTTTCAAATGCAGGGAACTTGAGAAAATTTTGAACATCAGATTTCAAAAAAGGAAAAAATTAACTTCTGTTAGTTATTACTTAGGATCTATTTGTTGCCGGCACTGATACAACTTCAGCCACATTGGAATGGGCAATGGCAGAGCTACTCCGCCACCCAGAGGCAATGTCAAAAGCCAAATTAGAGCTACAACAAGTAATTAGTAAAGGAAACCCGGTTGAGGAATCGGATATTGCTCGGTTGCCTTACTTACAAGCAATAGTCAAAGAAACATTCAGGCTACACCCAGCAATTCCATTGTTACTCCCTAGGAAAGCTGAAGCAGATGTAGAAATCAACGGCTATATTATTCCAAAGGGAGCACAAGTGCTAGTGAATGCATGGGCTATAGGCCGAGATCCGAGCTTATGGGAGAATGCAAATTCATTTATGCCGGAAAGGTTCTTGGGTTCGGAAATTGATGTCAAAGGCCGAAACTTTGAGCTTATACCCTTCGGTAGTGGAAGGAGAATATGTCCTGGTTTACCATTGGTAATACGAGTGTTGCACTCAATGTTAGGTTCTCTTATCCACACCTTTGATTGGAAGCTTGAAGATGGGGTTAAACGTGAGGATATGAACATGGAAGAAAAGTTTGGCATAAGTATACAGCGTGCTCATCCTCTGAGAGCTGTCCCTATTCCATTCTAAAAATAGGTTGAAGAATTTACTTTGTCGTAGCTTAATAAGTGAACATGCATGCATATCTCAAAAAAAAAAAACTTTTGTATAATTAGCATCGATCTGTTTGGTCTATTGTACTATAATTTTGTCGAATAAAAAATATAGCTTGTGGTTTTATTGATGACTTCATACTGACAATTTAAAAATAATGTACTACTATAAATCAATAAATACAGATCCAATACAATGCAAACTATGAATTTAAATACACTCCAAAACCATAAAAATAGATTTTAATTATTAGCATTAATCTAACTTTAAACCATGACCATCATAAGGATGCCAAAAATGGTCATCATCCACCCATAATATATAGTTGTAACGATTTTCTTAGCTGCCAAAACGGGAGAAGGTGCTGGAGACATTGTTTGAGCAAGCAGCATTGTTATAACAACCTTCTAATTTCTAACCTCACAATGTTTAGCAACACTACAAATGTATCATTTTCTTCTTGAAATTGCTAGGGTAATCACATTATTTTCACTAGTTAGGGCCTCAGTTCCCACCGGTGCCGCACATTGTTAGAAGCCAGTACCATTGACTTTAAGAACAGTGTGTGCTCCCTCTTTATACTTGAAAACTGCACCAAAAAGTTGATATAAGAAGTATATTTACCGGTTAAAATTTTCCTAGATTATGGAGGATATTTTTTGTAAGAAGTTTTTGAGTAAAATATCATCATGCCACCCATATATACCAGTAAGTTCTTTTTATTAGTAAGAATCTATTAAAACTCACTTCAGGGGGGAAAAAAAAAATCACTAGCAATCTCCAAAGAAAGGATAAGCATCCACCGCAATTACCTGTCCAAATTACAAGCACGGACAAATAAAAATAAGAGATTACATAAGAACAATATACTAGTAAGTTCAAAGTTGAAGACATGTCAAAGAGTTAATTTACAGAGTGTGTCACCGACATGAAACTTCTTTCCCTGAGCCCAAGCTTGGTAATCAAAGTTAATGGTGCAACCCTTGTCATCACCAACCACAAACTCTGTGGCCAAAATTGAAGGGGCAAGAAACGCTACGATTGCAAGGATGAGGAAATATTGGGATGAGGCCATTATAATAAGAAACTCTCTTTTATCAGATTGATTCTCTTTTGCTGTTTGGCCTTGTACGTGGAATTGCTTGTCTCAAAAAGTAGAAATCGTGCCTATTTATAAGTCAAAGAAACTCACATATTGACCGTCTATGGACGGCAACGCCGAATGGATCCATTTTTTGGAGCTGTTCAAGAGGCCCTTTTTGTGTGTCCAGTTTCTTTTCTTATACATTTTGGACCGCTGGCCGGCTTTAAGCTTGAGATTGCCACGATTGTACTAAAATATTAATTAAGTGTCAAAAATTTAAATTTTGGTGATAAATAGTACTGATTTAAAGTAAGATAAGAATAAATAACGCTCATCTATATTGTCGGATATTTCGAACTCTCGCTAATTAATGCGACACATACCCCTATATTATATATAATAAACCGAGAGTTATAATCTAAACATGTGAAACCGAGAGCACTAATTTATTATTAAAATCTTAATCATGCATTTTTTGTTATTGTCGAACGTTTGGTATTGAAGTTGATCGTTCGGTCATCAAAGGTTGAACGTTTGGCCAAAAACAGTGAAACGTTTGGCAAAAAACAGTAAAACATTCGACGAGTGCCAAAATGCATAAATGACTCAAAACTACTCCTAAATCTTATTAATCACTTAACCCAAGTTCTTATTAGTCTTATAAAAGTATATTAAACTATATCCACGTGATAAATTAAACATGAAAACACAAATAAGTTCATAATTTCTTGAAAGTTTTAACTAATTTATACATGAAAAATTATAAACTTAACATGGCTTTAAAACCTACAAAATGCTTGATAATTATCAATGTTAGTAAGATATTTTCATGAAGAAAAGATTTAAGGTTGAAGAGTTACCTTATGAAGGATAAACTATATCAAAAGTAACTATTTCTCTCTCCAATTTTAGAGTTGCTGGAGGAATGAAGAGAGGAAAGGTATGAGATAAGGGATGTAGCAGGGTCTATTTGTAGGAGTGAGGATAGGATGAGACGAGATGAAGTTGTCCAAAAAGTTAAAGTGTTTCTTTAGGTATGATTGAACGTTCGCGGCGTGCTTGTCAAATGTTTGATGTATTATCTGACACACGGTTTGTACGCATGAACAGTGTTACATGACACGTGATCAAATGTTTGTCAGGAGCAACAGTCAAACGTTTCATGGAGATTATTAGACATTCGGCTAGGGTAAAATTTCAAAAAATGGTTTTATGGTGTTAAATCATGGGTGTTGATTTTATAGGGCGTATTTGGCAAATCATTGTGTTTTTGCTTTATTTTTAATATTTATTATTTTTGGGGTATTATACGCTTACTTCAAGAGCCACTGCATTCCTTTACTAGAGCCAAACCAACGAATTAAATCAAAATACTCGTATCAATAGTGAAAGCTAACCATAACTTTGATATACATAGCGAAAACTTCCATTCTTCAAATTCAATACCAATTATTAAGGAGAGAAATACGTGTGGAATTTACAAAGAGTACATTAATATACATATTTGAACACTACTTTAACCCAAAAGCCTAAAATAATGGATTTTTTTTTCTTTTTCTTTTTTGTGATTTAAGATAATGAATTGGGGATCACTGAAGTATATTTAATTTTGCACTCAAGACACCATGTCGGCAACAAATTAAAGACCAAATACAAGTTGGTCTCAAACGCCTAATACTCGGCTGACAGTGAGAGTCCAAAAATTCAATAGAAAAAGAAAAGTCAGCCGAGCCCACATGCATGATGGACTTCAATCAAGCCACGTCCAACAGTAAGTTGTCTCTGTGCTTTTTCGGGGAAACAATAATAGAGATAGATGGTCAGAATCTGAAACAAGTAACATTTATGGAGGTGTCAATTGTAGGGCTAGCGCTAGTGAGATGGAGGGCAATCATGCGTCCGACAGAATGTTGACACTGGATTCTCCAAGGCATGATTTTGATTTTCATGTTCATTTATCAAATCGCTAAAAACACAAAAAGCAACCTAGAAACTGCAACTTGTATGTAAGCAATTTTTAATGTAATTTTATGATAACTTTTTAATGGTCTCTTTGAAACAGATCGATGATAATTCATAAATTGTTATTTATTTATTTTTTCCGCATATTCTCTTCTTAAGCTAGAACAAAGTAAGTTGTAACACCCCCAACCCAGGGAGGGTTAGATTTGTCAACTTACCATCGCAGAGGCGCAAAGATTAATAAGGTCTACCAAAGCGATAACTAAATGAAATGAGTAATGCATTAACAAAATGAATTAATAGTCATATAAAATATGAATCTCTAAAAATCGCGAAAACAATGAGTCGAAAGAATACATTGTTCCTTATTGAAAAATCCATTGCTATGGAAACTGTGCTAAAGCACTTATTATAAGCAGATTAATAATAAAATAATGCATGGAGTCCTAGAAAGCCCCGCCCGCATTCCGACCTCCTAGACCCATTTGCTCATAACCTGAAAACAAAACATAGTAAGGGGTGAGCGAGAAATGCTCAGTAAGAAAACCCTCAACCATAAAACGGTTGAGTGAACTTCATTTTCTTTTCAAATAGATATTCGGAAAATAACATCATCTAAAAATCACTACAAGCATATTTATATATATATCATATGATACTTACGTACAACCTCTTAGTTTATAAATAGTCTATCGTCAATACAGTAATTATAAAGCATATTCATATTCTTTGTAAAATAATCACATTTATAGATCATCACATTAAGTCTCATATTAAGGCCCATGTACTAGGGTTGCGCGGGTCCTTGTGACCATGGCAGTGACTGTGGCCGCAGCCCTGCCCGTCAGCTAATTAATCGAGGTGCACTTAGCATGACATATTGATGGATTACCGCATTCTCAATGTCCTTCAGCGGTTGCGCTTCCATCTCAAGCAATGGTACCAAGCTCATACATTGTAAACGTTTCTGGGCCAAATTATCCCCTCCACACCCGTGTCCTTATCGTAATAAACATTTCTCATTCATTTACTTCTTATGAAACTATCTAGGACAACAGGTGGGAGGGTTTTCTCTTCATATAAATTTTCTTTATTTAAAACTTCCAAAAATAGAATCTCATTATCACAATCATCTTCCTCTTAGAAAAATTGTCACAAAAGACGAACGTCGTACCCATACCAATTTGAGTAACAAAAAGTAATTAGGAATTAAAAACATCTTTATAAAAGTGTTTCATGCATGTATATCATGTCGAATAAAATAAAGAATAATCATCAAAAATATATTTTTTTCACCAAGTAATAAAGAGCATTTAAAATTAAATCATAAATGAAACTACACTTAAAAGGGTCAAGATTTCTTACCTGGATACTGCTGCTAGAAGATGCTTAGCCTGCTAACTACCTGAACCAAGTATTCAGCCATATTTAATAATCTTACTAATTCTAATCATTGTTAGAAGATACCATGGTCCTTCCTAACCAAGACTCTAGAGGGGGGGGGTGTATGACCTAAAACACTCTAAATGGACAAATTCGTAACACGCTTCTAACTACAGTTGGGCTTAATTACCTATAATACTTTCTAAGCCCAACACTTAGATTAAAAAGATGAAATTCACTTTTAAAACATTCTAGACATAAAATTCCAGAATTAATAATGCTCATGCTTAATGCAACTTCCATAAAATATCATGATTTTTGATACTAGGTTTAACATAGTTTAGTAGCTATTGTTTAAAACATTTGGAATTCAATTGATCCCTTAAACATAATATATGTATATATATATTTTTAAAGTCCTTGTAAAAAATAACTTCTACCAAAACTTACAAAAAATCCATTTACATATGATTGATACCCGAATGAATTTATTAAACTTTGATCAATGGAAAATTGTTGGGTGTCTTAATAACAAAACAAAATAAGAAGTTCAAGTTGTAGGAACTAAAATTTTATTTTAAAAACAAATCATTATATGTTTATTTAAATCTAAAAACATTTACCGATATACTAGTCATTGATTAAAACCAACTTTTGAATAAAAGATTCCATAAACTCGGTTG
>FXXK01001884.1:6167-26161 GCA_900184695.1 Betula pendula
GATAACGGAAGTTCGGCCGACATCTTGTTCCTTCCTGCTTTCGAGAAAATGAAGATTGAGTAGAAGCGAGTGGTTCCAGCTCCCACTCCTTTGGTGGGCTTCACAGGCGAGAAGGTCCTCCCAATCGGGACGATCTCCCTCCCGCTCACAGCGGGTTCAGCCCCTAGAGAGAAGACCGTTATGACAGATTTCCTGGTCGTTGATAGACCATCGGCTTACAATGCCATTGTTGGAATGCTGACCCTGAATAAGTTAATGGCTGTGATGTCCACCCATCACTTGAAGATGAAGTTCCCTACCGACCACGGAGTTGGGGTAGTGCGAGGAAATTAGAAAGAGGCTCGCCAATGTTACAATCTGACTCTTAAGGAGCCTCGAGCCAGAGAAACCCTCCCCGTTCATTACGGGATAAAGGATGAGGGTGTAATGCTCAGGGCGGAGCCGAACGAAGACCTAGTTGAAATAGCCATTGGTGGTCCGGACCGCACAGTGAAGATCGGGTCGCAGTTGCCAAAAGAGTTGAAGACCGAGCTTGCGGAATTCTTAAAGAAGAATGTCGACGTGTTTGCGTGGTCACACGAGGATATGCCTGGTATTGACCCCGCCATTATCTCTCACAGGCTGAACATAGACCCCACTACGAAGCCGGTCAAGCAAAAGAAGAGAAACTTTGCTCCTAAACGGAACAGAGCCGTAGCTGAAGAAGTGGACAAGCTAATGGAGGCGGATTTCATCAGGGAAGTCCACTACCCCGACTGGTTGGCCAATGTAGTGATGGTCAAAAAGTCTACCGGTAAGTGGAGAATGTGTGTAGATTTTACGGACCTTAACAAAGCTTGCCCCAAGGACAGCTTCCCGCTCCCGAGGATCGATCTCCTGGTGGACTCTACTTCGGGCCACAACCTCTTAAGCTTCATGGATGCCTTCTCGTGTTATAATCAAATCCGGATGCATAAGTTCGATCAGGAAGCGACCTCGTTCATCACGGATCGGGGGTTATACTGTTATAAGGTGATGCCTTTCGGTCTGAAAAACGCAGAGGCAACCTACCAGGTTTGGTAAACGCAATGTTCAAAAGCCAGATTGGGAGAAACGTAGAAGTATATGTGGATGACATGCTGGTTAAAAGCCTAAAGTCTGAGGATCATCTAGCCGACCTTGAAGAAACCTTTAGCATTCTCAAACGTTACCAGATGAGACTCAATCCCGACAAGTGCGCTTTCGGCGTCTCTTCTGGAAAGTTTCTGGGCTTCATGGTCTCGCATCGAGGCATCGAGGCCAACCCAGAAAAAATAAAGGCGGTATTGGAGATGGAATCTCCCCAGAACACAAAGCAGCTCCAGTGGCTTACGGGACGGATAGCCGCCCTCAACAGATTCATTTCAAGATCTACGGATAAGTGCTTGCCATTCTTCAAGATTTTGAAGAAAGCCTTTGTTTGGGGGGAAGAGTGTGAAGAAGCCTTCCGGCAACTGAAGAACTATCTGGTTAACCCTCCACTGCTTAGCCGAACGATAGAAGGCGAGCCGCTCTACGTCTATCTCGTGGTGTCAGATTCCGCTGTTAGTTCNCATGGCTCGCATCGAGGCATCGAGGCCAACCCAGAAAAAAATAAAAGGCGGTATTGGAGATGGAATCTCCCCAGAACACAAAGCAGCTCCAGTGGCTTACGGGACGGATAGCCGCCCTCAACAGATTCATTTCAAGATCTACGGATAAGTGCTTGCCATTCTTCAAGATTTTGAAGAAAGCCTTTGTTTGGGGGGAAGAGTGTGAAGAAGCCTTCCGGCAACTGAAGAACTATCTGGTTAACCCTCCACTGCTTAGCCGAACGATAGAAGGCGAGCCGCTCTACGTCTATCTCGTGGTGTCAGATTCCGCTGTTAGTTCGGTTCTGATACGAGAGGACAAAGGGGTACAAAGACCGGTATATTATACCAGCAAGGCTCTCCGAGGTGCTGAAAGCAGATACCCGCAGATCGAAAAGCTAGCCTTCGCGCTAGTAACCTCGGCCAGGAAATTGAGGCCTTACTTTCAAGCTCACAGGGTTCGGGTGCTGACCGACCACCCTCTGAGAAGGGTCCTGTTCAAGCCCGACACCTCAGGGCGCCTAGTGAACTGGGCAGTGGAGTTGGGTGAGTTTGATATTGAATACTTGCCCAGACCAGCTATAAAGGGCCAAGCATTAGCCGACTTCATAGCAGAGTTTACGAGCCCTAGCAACCAAGAAGATCAACCAGCTAGTGATCTCTGGAAGATTTGTGTGGATGGGTCGGCGACGAAAAGACGAAGCGGGGCCGGCATAGTCCTAACAACCCCAGAGGGTCAGGAGATAAAGCATGCCATCCGAATGGACTTCAAGACCACCAACAACGAGGCAGAATATGAAGCCGTGATCGCAGGATTGACGATCGCTCACGAGCTTGGAGCCAAAAATATTGAGATCCACACAGATTCGCGCGTGATAGCGGGTCACATCCTAGGCGAATACGAAGCAAAGGGGGAGAAGATGAAGAAGTACCTTGTGAAGGTCAAGGAGTTGGTGACTCGATTTGCGCACTTTCATGTGAAGAAGGTCCCCCGAGAGGACAATATAGAGGCAAACAGGCTAGCACGAATGGGGTCGGCACGAGAAGAAGAGCTGGAGGGCTCCGAAGAACAGATTCGGCTACTTCCTTCGCCAGCCATCCTAGATGGTCCCCAAGTGTGCGTGGTGCAGGACCCGCCAGAGTGGGCCAAGGAGATATTCATGTACATTACGGAAGGCCAACTCCCGGCGGACCGGAAGGCCCGCCACTAAATACGCTTGAAAGCTTCCAAATACACCGTCGTTGATGGGTCCATCTATCGACGTGGCCTTACACTGCCACTCCTCAAATGTCTGTCCCAAGACGAAGCTGATTATGCTCTGAATGAGATCCATGGAGGGGTATGTGGCAGTCACTCCGGGGGACGCATCCCGGCCCACAAGGCCATCAGAGCAAGATACTATTAGCCGAAAATGTATCAACAGTCCATGGAGATGGTGAAAGCATGTGATAAGTGTCAGAGGTTTGCGAATGACCAGAAAAGCCCACCTGAAGAGCTCACTACAATTACCTCTCCGTGGCCCTTCTCCATGTGGGGGGTGGACATTGTTGGTCCCCTCCCGCCTGGGAAAGGGGGCGTCAAGTTCGTAGTAGTGGCCGTTGACTACTTTACTAAGTGGGTCGAAGCGGAAGCACTTGTACACATCACCTCTCAAAACATCACTAAGTTTCTATGGAGGTCGGTAGTTTGCAGATATGGTCTCCCCCATGCCTTCGTCACGGACAATGGGAAGCAATTTGATTGTCAAGCGTTTCGAGACTGGTGCAAAGACCTCAAAGTTAAGAACTACTTCTCTTCACCGGGGCACCCACAAGCTAATGGGCAAGTGGAAGCTACAAATAAGACCATTTTTAAAATATTAAAGAAGAAGCTCGAAGACAGGAAGGGTGCTTGGGCGGAGCAATTACATGAAGTCCTATGGGCCTACAGAACCACCGAAAGAACCCCCACCGGGGATACTCCTTTTGGCTTAACCTTTGGGTCGGAAGCTGTTGTCCCGGTAGAAATGGAGCTCTCGAGTCTTCGCGTCCAGAAATACAACCCTGAGCTAAACGAAGAAGGATTGAAGCTGTCGTTGGACCTCTTGGAAGAGAGACGAGACCGAGCAGAAGTGGTAATGGCCTCATATCGTCAGAAGGCAGCCCAATACTTCAACCGAAGGGTCAAACCTCGAAAGTTCAAAATTGGCGATTGGGTACTCAGGAAAGTCACTTTGGCAACCAAGGAGCGCACGGATGGAAAGCTAGCTCCAAACTGGGAGGGGCCCTACAGGGTCGTAGAGTGCAACCGACCTGGCGCGTATCATCTCGAGACTTCGGAGGGGAGGAGGCTACCCCACCCTTAGAACGCAGAACACTTAAAGTGATATTATCAGTAATCTCTCGCACTTTTGAAGTTGTATTTTATTCACTGACAAAAGTTCGTCTTTCTTTTGTTGTTTTACTTCTTTGTCCCATGTACATTTGAATGACGTAAAGAATGTGATATGAACTAGATGCAATCTCCCCATCCAAGCGCCAAGTCCGCCATTTTGGTTTCGTCATTGAGGTCAACGACCCCTTGACATGCCGAACCAAGATCGAAAGGTCCGCGCACCGTCATTGAGGTCTACGAGAACCCCTTGACATGCCGTGCGTGCGATCCTAGATCACCACCTGGTTCCGTCACTGAGGTCCGGACAACGACCCTTGACATGCCGAACCAAGATCGAAAGGTCCGCGCACCGTCATTAAGGTCTACGAGAACCCCTTGACATGCCGTGCGTGCGATCCTAGATCACCACCTGGTTCCGTCACTGAGGTCCGATCAACGACCCTTTGACATGCTGAACCTGATATACTGAACTGAAGCTGGGGACCTAGAAATCAATGGCCAACATCTCGACCTCAGAAGTTTGGCACCCCTCTTCAGAATCCAAACATGGTCGCAGCACATGCGGACAAAGCAAGGTAAAATGAAACCCTTTTGATTTTTATCCGCTTCTTGAAAAGCATGTACAAATGATGTGTTTCCGTGCGGGCGAAGTAAGGAGATAAGGGGACCGAACCTGTACATATATATATATATACTCGCCGATCTCCGTCTCAAAGGTCAATTAGCGCACCGACCTTTCCCCCATCACTTAAGGTTCGACTCCCGCATAAAGATGTAATGATTCTTGATGGAGAGAGGACAAGGCCCATTATGGCTAGCATTTAAGGCAGCTGGCCTTGATTGCTGCTCCCGCATGTTTTCGAGGTCTACCTACCCCTCAGGACGTGATTGACGTGACAAGCGGACAAAGGCTCGGATAACGTGGGCCTGTACTCACGCGACACGTGGAAGGGTCATTAATGGATCTCGTGGGCATAGAAGACAATAAGAAACGTAGGGTCCCACCACAGAGGTTCATTAATGAGCCTCGGGGAATCTACCACTATATAAGAAGCAGGACAAGGTTCGGTGCGAGGTATGTAACAAAAAACCCTAAAAATATTCTGAGTTCTTTGAAAGGAATTTCCTAAAGAAAAGTACTGACTTAGGCATCGGAGCTATCCCCTGCCGGCAACCCCCAGCAAGCTCTTGTGTCTAACGTTTTCTGTGTTCTCAGGTCCACGTGCAGCCGGAGTTGGAAACTGTCTCAACAAGCGACATATATAATTTGTATGAAATTTCTCAAATTCGAAGGTTTGTATATCTTTCATTTTCTATATTGTCACTGAGCAAAGGTATGTTGTCTTTGATTGAAACCGAGATTCTTCATGTTTGTTAGATTTGAGATAATTCGAAACTGAGGGGCTGTTGTGCGATTAAAGAGTCTTTACATGTACATAAATAAACGGTAGCATCTTTTTTAATGCTAACAAATTGTATCGCTTATTGTGAGGTGTTTATAAGGATTTGTTNNGTTGTTGATTTTTGTTTGTTTTGTAATTGATTTGTATTAGCATTTTAGCTAGCTGATTGGGAGATTTAAGAGCCAAAAAGCAGTTCGTGAATTGGTGACTTGCAATGAAGTTGGGGAGAAGAGGGACTTGCACAAAATGGTCATTAACTGAACAATATGGTGTGTTACTCTCAACTTATATGCTAGAATTAATCTTTAGTCATCTCTTGTTTTTTTGTTGCAATGATTATATGTCTTTTTATATTTTCTTTTTTTTGTTTGCCTTGTTGATAAATGTAAAAGTTTGATTGGTTTATGAGCAAATACACTTTGATAGATAGTTAACTTGGTGATGGCTTTTCAAATCCATGCTTGATTTGCTGGTAATAATTGGTATGCTATATTTGCTTTTAAAAAAAAAATTAAATGAGATCATTGTCTGAATGTGATTTATTTATTTATTTTCTCTAAAAATGCTATATGCTTGAAGTTGGTATATTTCTTCCTTAGCAGAATTGTATTTAAATTAATGCATTAGTTTTACCATGGTAAGCAAGGTCATTGCATGAGTTGATTTTTTTTTTTTTGAGAAAATTACACATTACGCCTATGATTTGGCCTAATTTTGTGTCATCTCTCTAGCAGCTAGATGTTAGGCTTAACCTTCATATTTTCGGGTTTTCTTTCCTAACCAATGGCAAACTTGCAGGTGGTTGCATGGGACTTGAGTGGCCAATCAAATAATACTATCAACCATTTGAAGCGGTCATCATGTTGCATTAGGTTGGCAAAACAAGAAATGTATCTATCTTCGAAGGACACCCAATCAAATAATGCATACTATCAACTATAAAAAATGATGGTTAAGTGGCAGTAAGTAGTTAGGAACAAAACTGCTCTCTTTCAGCTTGTCTAAAGGATTTGCTTCTCTAGGGTGTTGATATACTTGATTTCTATATATTTTTGAGTTCTTGACATAGCTCTTCAACTTTTTATCATTAATTTTGCCTTTCGATCCACGAGAAATTAGTTATTAGAAAATACATAAAAAGGGAAAATAAAATTAAAATTACAAAGCAAACTCTTCAAGGAATTTTGTATTTATGATTTGTTCTAGCATGGACTAGGTCCACTATTTTAGAATGCTATGATATATAGGCCTCTTCTTCCGTCCATTTATTACCCACACATTGATTTACTTATTGTATGTTCTCTTGGAGCAAACAGAAGAAGTTCTAATTCCTTCTACCACCATCACTTCCTAGACTCGTGTTCTTTAGTGTGTGCCCACATTCTCATGGTATCCAAATATCCAACTTTATTTTTTTTTGAGTTTCTCTAATTAATATATATATATATATATTGCGTTCATTGATGCATAAACAATATTATATTGTTCTCATTTCTTAACTGTTGGAGGTAATTAGTTGTTCTTTCATGTACATATGCATTTACTTGAAATGCCAATTAATTTTTTTTTCCCCTTAGAAACTGATAGCTAGAATATAAGCTAAAAGCAATTGAATCATGTTTGCTTTTCTTTGTTTTTTTTTGGTTGATCAATGCTCACCCTTAGTATAAAATCCTCATGCTTTTACTTTATTGGAAATAGGATGGCATTGCAAATATAGAAAGCATTGCAAAGCTTTCTTCCAAGTATGAATTCATTATCCAACGACAAGCTGTGCTACTTGATGCCTGTGAAGAACACACCATAGATCCAATATTATTTCTCTTTATGAGCCACCAAATGAAGATGAATGAATTTGTCTTTTGACTATGAGTAGATTGAAAAGTGATGTTTTTTTGAACTACTCTTGGTATCAACCAATGGCACGTAAGGAAGACAAACAAATACAATTATACTCTATACTGTATTAATTTGTCTTCGTATGTTAGTAGATTAAAAAAATAAAACATATGCTCTCTTTTGTATGACTATGTGTGCCATTTAGATGAAGTCTTGGTTTCTTTTTTTTTTTTTACATCATATCTACTCACTTTTGTAATGCTATGATATCAATTTACTAATGTAAGAAATTAAATGTGCTTGTGTAAGAATTTAGATTAACTCTATGTTATAAATACTTATTATATATAATATTAAATTTTTAATGTTAAGTATCACAAGGATACATAACACAAGGAATTAAGCACGTGCCTTTCCAACTAGTTTTCTAAAGAATATGAACAAATGAAGCCAATTTATATTTTCTTAATTAACTAATCAAATGTTTTTTTCTTTTCCTTCTATTTGGAACTCTTGCCAATATGACTTTATACTTTGCCATAGTTTGAGAAAGAAAAAAACTTATTGAATTTGTTGGATCACTCGCTATAAAAAATAAGCTCAATATTAATTATTATTATATAACTTATGTTAATTTACTCACTTAGTTACGTAGTAATTTACTCATCTTGGATTCGGCCTTATGTAATCTTTTGTAATTTATATAATTTATGGGTTTATAAATCAAGAGCCATTTTATTTAGATTAACCCAATTGAAAGTTATACTTCAATGCACATCTAGGATATGAGAAGATGTTTTATTTAACTTATAATTAAGTTTTCTCAATTTGTAGTGGAGAATATTCTTATTCATGGTTTTTTAAAAGAAGATGCTTTTAATCTTCCCATATATCATGTCAAAATACAATTTTTCTTATAGCTACAAAAAGAAAAAGAAAAAAAGAGTACAATTTTTAGATCTTGTTTTAGTTGTATATAATAAATTAGTTAACTGATTATTTATGCTTATCTAATTAATTAGCTGGTTAATGGAAGAAGATATGCTTATCTAATCATAGAGCTTGGGTTGATGTGGTATTTGCAATATAGTCACATTATGGACAAGAGTTTGATGAAAAAGTGGAGAGGTACAGATGAATATATTAATGAGGTTAAAGCATTTTTTAGCTTTGTAATTAGCAACTCCAAAACTAAAGAGTTTATTATGTGTCCATGTAAGAAGTGTCGCTTGCGCAAGACATTGTGGCATGAGCAAGTGTATCAATATGGGATTTTGGAGGGATACACTGACTGGATATGACATGGAGAAGAGATTAATAGTGACCTTCATGAAGATCCAATAATTGAAGGGTCTAGTTCGGGCCCCGTCAATAAGGCTCCAATACCTGACAAGGCCAGAATGATGCATGTCAAGCTGAATGACGTTTTGGGAATGCACAATGTTAGAGTAGATGACAATGGGTCTCAAATGGGAATGGAAGGCGAAGCTGTGATGGAGGAAGATCAAGAAGACACTGATGATGACTGCACATGAAAGTTCTATGATTTACTTAAAAATGCAGACAAGCTACTACATGAAAATACAATACATAACAAATTGGGGGCTATTGTACATCTATATAATATAAAGTGTATGTGCGGATGGAGTAACACGCATTTCTCATCCTTGCTTGAATTCATCAATCAATTACTAGGAACAAATTGATTCTATTTGCCAAACAATACATATGAGGCCAAAAGGTATATGAAGGACTTGAGTCTTGGATATAAGAAGATACCAGCTTGTCATGATGGTTCCAGAACCCTAGAGATTAACCCTGGGGATCGGCCACAAGGGGAATAAGTCCTTTTGTGTAGCCGTTGGCCATAGGGAGCAAGATTGCTCCCTATACGCCTAGGGCTAGGGTTAAAAACCCTAGCCCACTTTTTCCTTTCTTGCATGGGCTTGGTTTTAGTCCTTGCAGCCTCACCGCTCCTTTTCCTCTCTGGACTGTGCTTTAAGAATTAAATCCTAGGCCCAAAACTGTCCAAACCAAATACACTTAAGAATTAATTTTTAAGCTCATGTTTATTAAAATAAAACAAGACCAAATTAATATTAATATTAATTTTTGGCCCATATCTTATTTAAATAAAACATATGCAATTAAATAAAATGAATAATGACTCATTAAATACTAGTCAATTTATAACAGCTCAAGAAGGGACCCAAAAGAAAAATAGAATTAGCTTCTTTAGTCTCGTGATATCAAGTTATATAATAACTCATCAGTCATTACCCTAACTAATAATCACAATTAATTTCACTAAATAATTGTGATTACACTCTAATTTATATTTTGTTAAAAATAATTAATCCTGCGTGACATACTTAAATTTACTATATTACCCTTCCATGAATCTGTAATGCCCTGGTAAAATCATTTAACTTGTAAATGACTTAGCGGTTTGCCTCCTAGCTTTAACCTATCCATCAGGTTAAAATTCAGGGATCATTCACCCTAAAAAAGAATGAGAATCAATAGCGGAGGACTTTTCACTTAAAAAGAGCAAAGATGACAACTAATACTCACAATAAAAGAATACCAGAAGAGCACAAGAAAACATAACCATATTATCATAAATAACATAAGTTTTAATGTCTCCAAAACAATGTCAAAAGACTAGTCATCGAAACAACATAAAGATTATATCTTAAGTTCTAAACCTAACAACAACACAAAATCAATTGTCCTCCAATTCGAGATACATCTCGTAAATCATGTCGATCATATCATAGCATCGATCACCTCCTTCGAACCAAATCTAAGTGGTCAAATATCACCCAGAGGATATCCTCCAAACGAACCAAGTGCATCCCATACACCGCCATCCTCCGAATGATCTAACAAGTTGCATAAGATTATAGATGAAAAATATACAAGAGTAAGTCCACGACTTAGTAAGTAATAATGCACATGTTATACACATTGTCATTTGTAAACTCAGTTTATAAAGCATAAGTATTGTTATTCTCAATTCATAGCATAAACATGTCATGATGCAATATATTTATAATATATGATGTAAGCAAGAACATGTGATATGTTAACAATATGGTCTAATTGAGACATTACCCTCTCTCAACAGGGTTAGCACATTCAAAAGAACTTCTGGTATAATTTTGGTGCCTTGGACATTGCACAAACATACCATCTTATACTAGCAGCCTGACCTCGGGTGGCCACACTGACTAGCAAAGCCGTAACTGATGACCCAATAAAGAATGGTGCGCTGTCACAAACTTAACCATTGGATCTAAGGTTATCTTCATAAAATAAAACTTTTTGACCATAGAATCAACCCCTAATAATAGTAAGCTCATGGCTATTATTCATTACGAGATGGTACAACCATGTCATACGATGCACATTAATCTTTGTGTCTTTTATATGCATGCTCTTCATAACTCATCATTTCATTATCTTTGTTAATCACAACTGTTTTCATAAATGAAGTTTACAGTTGAGAATAAATAGGCATTTCATGAGAATTATAAACATGCAGGTTTTGGTACATCAAAATAATCATGCTATGCATAAAAGTATAACAATAAAAAAGTATCCATGTGAGTTTTTACTCACTTGTGTCGTAGGGGTCGATCAAGTAATCTTCCACAGACTCTCCAACTTCTGAATTTGAGAAACGATCTTACCGTTAGTCTTATGCCTTGAGTTAAACAAGTCATAAGCCTTTAATAATCCAAAAGGAAATTTTGTCCGAGTATCGACCGTTTAACCAGGAGGGTCGAACGTTCCACACCCGCATATCGAACGTTTGATGAAAAGCATTGAACGTTTGATGAGGTACAGAAACTCATTCTAGGTCACATCTTAGTCTCTTCTGGTTTCCAACTCCTCCTAAGGTCTAACCAGAGAAAATAAAGGGTCTCATACTCCAAAAACAGGGTTTAAGATATCAAACTCCTTAAACCACCTCAAAACAACCTAAACCTACAAAAAATTAACTAAAACTCCAAATGATTAAGCTTAAGCTAAACAACTCAGAAACTAAGACATAACAACAACTAAACAAGATAACAATAAGCAAATAACAGCAAGGAAACGAACTAGGTAAGGATAGGTCCCTCTTCAAGCCAAAACTATTCTCTTCTCCAAACACTCTCCCTCACACACTCACAAGGCTCTCTGGTCTCCCAAAACACAAGTGAACAGTGCAAAGATAGGTGGGGGCTATATTTATAGAACTGGGACGTCTGGTTAAGGACTGCTGAATTTTTAGGTTCATCAAATGTTCTATGTACGACATCGAATGTTTGATGTACTATTACTCAATAGCCCTAGGGTTTTCACTGAACATTTGATAAAAGTATCGAATGTTTGATAAAAGCACATCAAACAATCTATAAAAGCATCGAACGTCTGACACTATCTGACTTGCACATTGATCAAAAGTTTTCACATGAATCAGTGCATCAGGACATATATCGAATGTTTGATCCTCACCATCGAACGTTCCATGAGCACACCGAACGTTCCAAAGAATCCTTCAAACATTCCATGACATCCAAAACTCAAAAATAAACCCTAAAACTTGATAAATCTCTGGGGCATTACAAAATTATATTCCATAGTTGAACTAAAGATGAATATAGCTGTCATTTTGTTCACTATATTTTTTTTCCTTGAGTACCCAGATCCAAAACTCATGAATCATCCCAATGTACCTCGTAAGATTCAACTCATCCTTATACACTGTTTTAGTTAAATACTACTGAAAACACTTAAACCTAAGATTTAGGATGACCATTCTTATTGATCCTAAAACCAAGAAAATATCCTTATCTCTTTGTTTTCTTACAAAGGATTTGGACTCCTTCTTAATCTACCATGATGCTACATGTTAATTACCCAACGTATAGAGAATGTATGACCACTGATTTGACCTCACTCCAATACATCAAAGCAATTTACACATGACATCCGGTTTACAGTCTTCTCAGGATTTAGAGTAATACACACATAAGTAGTTGTTCATGCACATCATTATCTATGACAGTTATTTATAGAATAATAATGGCCTACATGGTTTTGTTCAGTGTATAGCCCTGTAAGACTCTACCTTGCTATAACACTAATAATGTCAACATGAAGCTGCACTACTTCACTGGATCAAGACAGATCATCAAGGTTACATGTTATAGTCTAGGTGAAATTTTCGGTTCTACTTATGACTACGAACATATATTTAATAAGTTACAAGGAAAGTTTTTAACTATGATCTTCTGTGTGATAAAGATCCATTACTCACATCATAATCAAATATAATATAACTTAGAGAATATCTAAATGCACACTACACATATATGTAATCTAAGACAACTATAAACATACCTATTGTTCATTGATTAGATAAGAGATTTCAACAACAAAATTCATTACATCAACCATATATTATGATCAATTGGAGTTTTATACACTAGTTCCAACATACAAATATTTGGAGATTCAAAAAGGATTAACGTACAAAGAGATACATGTACAAATCCTGGATTGTAAGGAGCAAGTACTACACACCAAGATAATTCCTATTGTCAAAGTGTTATGGCGTAATCATAGCATCGAAGAAGCTTCTTGGGAAGTTGAGAAAGATATAAGGAATCACTATCCTCATTTGTTTGAAGAAACTTCTTGTATGAATATATTGTCCTAAGATTTCTTTACATTTTGGTTTTTGGACGAAGCTAAGACTTGGTTGTTTAGTAAGCATAAGTTCATGGTTGGAATACCTGTAGATCCAGACTATACGTAGAATTACTCTTTTTGCGAGCTTATGGACTTAGGAGTAGAACTTGATGACGATTGGTACAGTGTTGGAAACATCGAATATGACCCTTTTGACGATCTTCTAGATGACGACTTTGAGTATGTATGGGATGAGAACATGTGGGAACCACCCATTCCTATAAATGGTTGGGAAGAAATCACTTAAGAAGTCACCGAGCATGGACCTTATAATAGTGAAGGTAACATCCTTATCTTATCTGTTATTTTTTGAATTATAAGGGAGATAACAATTAATTTTTGAAACTCTAAGGTTAAAGGAACGATCGTTTGTACTAGACGATTGATCATGTATACAATACAAAGGAACGATTGTGTAGTATTCAGGAACGTTCGTTCCATGTCATGTAGCACTATTCACCACAGGTCACACATGCTGCATGTGTATCAAGATTGTACACGAACGATTGTTCGATTGGTTCTTGTACAACTGAACAATCGTTTAACGCCAGATAATAAAAATGACCAGTAGTCTTTGCCCAATCAAGAACCCCCTATAAATAACCCCACCCTTCACCTTTAGACTCCACATTCTCGAATTGTTCCGCTCCAGATCAGTGTGTGTGTGAGTGTAAGAGAGTTCTTGAAAGAGAGGGAGGAGTTCTTGAGGTTTTGGTCCTCTTATGAGGTATTTTCCTTAAACCTCTCTTATTATTTTGCTAGCATGTTACTGTTAGTATTCTTATTTTCATAGCTTAGTGGTTAGCATCATATCTCTACCTAGTTTGTAATTTATTATTGTAACATTTCCAGTCCATTAGGGTTAGGTTTGTCAACTACTTCTCTTAGAGGCGCAAAGAATCATAAGGTCTGTCAAAGCAGTAAACTAAATGCGGTAATAAATGCATGAATAATATAAATATAGTGTCAATTAAAATTGCCACTTGGTTTTCAAAATGCCAAGTCTGAAATTTACTACATACTAAAACTTATATTAATAAACCTAAATCCTAGAAACTCGTGCCAATGCACTTATTGGAAATAGATAAAATAATATGTTGATGGGATGAACTTAATAACTAGCTTCGTCCCCATTTCGGCCTCCTATTAAGGCGTGCTAGCACCTGAAAACAAAAGTAAAACTGAATGAGCGAAAAAAGCTCAGTAAGTATATTCCCCAACCATAAATAGTTGGGTTAAATTCGTTTTCTTTAAAACCTTTCAAATAACATTCATTACAAAACACTATATAACTAGGAGAAAAAAAATCTCTTATCGATCCAAACTATTTTCCGACAAAAATTGCGTCAAAGACATTTATCTCATTTGAAACTTATAAGGTAATAGCTTATATAAAATACTTCTCGTAATAGGGTCCATGTACACTATTACTGATAAGTCTTGAATGTTACACATTTAAGCCCCTTAACTCGCATGTGTTATACTTTAGTTTGTATTGTTATCTAATACTTTTAGTGTGTTTTAGTGTTTTCTTTATTTTCAGGTCTTAATGAGAATTCAAGACATATCATGGACATTAAGCTTGAAAATATTTTTGAGGAAATTCAAGTGCTGTAGAAGGAGTGACGCTCGAGCGCCAGCCGCAATCAAGCACGACACTCGCATGCCCCGCGTGCAGAATCGAGCACCAGCAGCATGTGACGCTCGAGCGCCCAATCCTGGCGCTTGAGCGTCGTCGCATCTTCCAGAAACTGGCAGAGCTTTTGGACAACTGTTGATGGTGGGGATCTTTTTTTGGTCCAAAATTGCGGCTTACCAGCACATAATAGGCGCCGAAATCATCTTTCAGAGGACTCCCAATAGCTGGATCCTTAGATTTTTGGCTTGATCTTTCCTTAAGAAAGATCAAAGCCTCTTTTTGCTATATATATTATTTTCGGATCAGAAAGGGAGAGAGACGATTTTTGAGCTTTGTACAGAATAGTTTTTAGTTTCTTTTGATTTATTTTGCTATTGTATAGATGGTAGATCTCGACCCATAGCTCCAATGTTCCTTAGGAAATGGATTTCTTCAAATCCATTGAAGAAATCCAAATCCAAGAGGAAATGAATCCTATTTAGGGTTTGATGTAATTTTTCCATAGGGTTATGAGTTGAGATTGATTGTACTTAGGTAGGATTTTGTATAAATGGTATGATGATTGCATTTGCAAAAGGGTTGTTCTTAATGATATACCATTTGAGAAAAAGATTTGTTTCTTGTCTATGAGAAATCTATTTTATTCTTGAATGATTTCAATGCTTTTGATGTCTTTGATTGAGAAAGTATAAGCTATGCAATGATGCTTTTAACTTGATGTTATGTGAGTTTGATAGGGCATGCTAGGGACCATAACTCAATCTATGTTAGTTTAACTTAGAATAGATGGAAAGAGGGGTGGAAACCTATGATGCTTTATGCTTATTTCATGATAATTGGGTAGGCTATTAAGAGGACTTATATCGCATGCTAGGGAACACGAGTTATCTCACCTGTAGGTTTAGATTTATGTCATTTAAATTTATTTCATTTAGGTGAGTGACTAGTGTGAAACTTTGATGCTTTATCATTTTCTTTTGGTAGTAAATTCTTGATGAGATCGTTGTAAGGATTGACAACCTTTACACGCTCAAATTATACCTTTATTAAAGATCCGAAGTTAGATACAATCTGCATTCTACCTTTATCTTTACATTTATGTCATTTACACTTAATGTCATTTACATTTACGTCATTTACAATTATGTCATTTAAGTTTATGTCATTTATGTTTAAGTCATTTACGTTTATNTGTTTTCTTTATTTTCAGGTCTTAATGAGAATTCAAGACATATCATGGACATTAAGCTTGAAGATATTTTTGAGGAAATTCAAGTGCTGTAGAAGGAGTGACGCTCGAGCACCCATATCTGACGCTCGAGTGCCAGCCGCAATCAAGCACGACGCTCGCAAGCCCCGCGCGCAGAATCGAGCACCAGCAGCATGTGATGCTCGAGCGCCCAATCCTGACGCTCGAGCGCCCAATCCTAACGCTTGAGCGTCGTCGCATCTTCCAAAAACTGTCAGATCTTTTTGACAGCTGTTGATGGTGGGGATCTTTTTTTGGTCCAAAATTGCGGCTTGCCAGCACATAGTAGGCGCCGAAATCATCTCTCAGAGGACTCCCAACAGCTGGATCCTTAGATTTTTGGCTTGATCTTTTCTTAAGAAAGATCAAAGCCTCTTTTTGCAATATATATGTATTTTCGGATCAGAAAGGGAGAGAGACGATTTTTGAGCTTTGTACAGAATAGTTTTTAGTTTCTTTTGATTTATTTTGCTATTGTATAGATGGTAGATCTCGACCCATAGCTCCAATGTTCCTTAGGAAATGGATTTCTTCAAATCCATGGAAGAAATCCAAATCCAAGAGGAAATGATTCCTATTTAGGGTTTGATGTAATTTTTCCATAGGGTTATGAGTTGAGGTTGATTGTACTTAGGTAGGATTTTGTATAAATGGTATGATGATTGCATTTGCAAAAGGGTTGTTCTTAATGATATACCATTTGAGAAAAATATTTGTTTCTTGTCTATGAGAAATTTATTTGATTCTTGAATGGTTTCAATGCTTTTGATGTCTTTGATTGAGAAAGTATAAGCTATGCAATGATGCTTTTAACTTAATGTTATGTGAGTTTGATAGGGCATGCTAGGGACCATAACTCAATCTATGTTAGTTTAACTTAGAATAAATGGAAAGAGGGGTGGAAACCTATGATGCTTTATGCTTATTTCATGATAATTGGGTAAGCTATTAAGAGGACTTATATCGCATGCTAGGGAACATGAGTTATCTCACATGTAGGTTTAGATTTATGTCATTTAAATTTATTTCATTTAGGTGAGTGACTAGTGCGAAACTATGATGCTTTATCATTTTCTTTTGGTAGTAAATTCTTGATGAGATCGTTGTAAGGATTGACAACCTTTACACGCTCAAATTATATCTTTATTAAAGATCCGAAGTTAGATACAATCTGCATTCTACCTTTATCTTTACATTTATGTCATTTACACTTAATGTCATTTACATTTACGTCATTTACAATTATGTCATTTAAGTTTATGTCATTTATGTTTAAGTCATTTACGTTTATGTCTTTTAGTTTTAAAAATCAAAACACCTTGTTTTCATGAGTTGAGCTAGAGAAAATCTCGAAAGCTTGATAAACCGACCATCACAGTCTCTGCGGACGATACCCTCTTTTAGAGCTATCCTACAAAGATACGATCTATCACGAGCGGTTAATTATAAATTTTAAAATCGGTGCGCGCTCGCGTGCATATCAATTACGCCTCACGTACTAGGGTTGCGCGATCCTTGCAACTATGGCAACACATGCGGCCGCAGACGTGCCCTCTGACCAATCGATTATCTTATTGGTGCACTCAGCTTGACAAATAAATGATGGATTACCACCTTCTGGCAGAACCTCTTTCAGTGGTTGCGCTTCCATCCTAGCATCCGTATCGAGCTCTTTCTTCTTCGAATTCTCTTGGGCCAAAACTATCTCCTTTATACACGTGCCTTCATTTTAGAAAACTTTTCTCATATCTTTCATTTCTCTTGGTATCTTTGAGCGACGTGTAGGAAGGTTTTTACATTTGATACTTTTCTGATTTATGAACTTTTTAAAAATAGTAATTTTCCCGATTTTGAAATTTTAAGGAAGTAAATAATTACTATAATTAGAAGGTATTGATAAATAAGAACTTTTAAAATAACAAACAGATTTATATTGCAAACATCTTTTCATTTAAAGAAAAAGTTTTTTTGACTACGTAAGCAAGATAAATTCATAAATAAATAATTAAATCACAAAAAGTTCAAAAGACAGTTAGAGAATAATCATCTCATAAAATAACTTTAGAAGGGGTATGGAATCTACTTACCTCTTGACTCTAATTAAAAGAAATTTCTCGACAGCTAGCTAATCACCTGAAGAAAAGTTCAAATGCATTACTACTCTCATACTCCATACTAAAATAGAATTCTACTATTATGGGTTCGGCTTGCTAGTCCTTTGATCGTTAAAATATTTTAAACTATTTTTATCATGTATATAGATCAAATTTCAGAATATGGGGTTTTCTTAATTGGTTTAGAAAAATAATAATGAAAATCCTATTTGCTAAATAAAGGAGATTTTACATCCTGGTCGTTCAGGTTAATGGCAAAGAAAGTCTATTATTCTTTTAAAAAAAAAAAAAACAATGAACTTAGGCATATAAAATAGTTAAAAAATAATAATTGTTTTTAAATAATTAAAAGGAAACAAGGTCCCTGTGGTATCGAATCTGTAAGTCTAAATTTGTTTTGAGAAAAGAAACATCTGAACACAATTACATCACTGCTCCAGAACGTCCTTGGAATGGGCAAGGAGTAACATGAAAGAAAGAAAAATAACAAAAAGGTTGGTGCAGATACACATTGGCTGAATGTGACTATGCGGCTTGGTGAGAGAAAATCCAAAAGAAAAAGAAAACCTTGTTTTTTCTTCACTAGGCAGTACGTGTGGGTTGGTGGGATTTAAAAGCAAATGACTCTTTTGTTTCTTAAGACTCAGGAAAGAAGAAAAGGAAAATACAAGACTAAAAGAAAAATGGCTACATGTGATTCAAGGTGGTTTCTTACAAAGGCTTGGCTTTATGGATTTGTTTATAATATATCTTTATCTTGTACGATTCTTCATGCAAGAAAACAACCCAATCACTTTTGATTGTTAACAACAACGTAAGAATACAAAAGAGATGAAGAATATGATATAAGGCGTTAATTGCAGAACTTGAGAGAGAGAGAGAGAGGGAGATGAGGCCGTCGACTTGCAATAGGAAGGGAGAGAGTTATGCAACTTGGGGAGAGGAACAAGTGAGAGAAAAAAAAATATTAAATGACGTTTGTACTAGAGGGTTCACCTCTTTTCAGTAAATATGGTAGAGAGAAAACCTAAAGGTATTTGCATTAGGTGGTAAAAAAAATAACTCGATGTCCCCCCTTTTTTTTTCTTTTTTAAATCAATCAAGCTTAAAATAAAAAAAAAAAAAAATCATTATTATTTATAATTTATTAAACATATATAGAATATATATTTTAAAACTTTTAACTTGATCCCATTCTCATTACAAATTCAAGTCCACCTTTATCTAGAAATTGAACTATCTGTCAAATTATCATTCTCTCCCTAAAGGAAAATCAGGAATCGTTACAATTATGGAGGTTATGATAAAGTATTGATGTTTTAGTAAGATTATTAGAGTTGGACATTGTTTAACATGCATGCTTGTGTTAGCTTGAGTTCACTGCCTTGAGAAGACTTGTGTAAACCATAGATGGTGATAAGAGAGAGTTTATGGAGGTTTTTGACCTAGAACCCATTCTATGTCCAAAGGAACATTCATGTCCCAATAAAGGAACGTTTGTTCTTAAAGGAACGATTGTATCTCGGACAGAAGGGCAGTTTTGGGTAGTTTAGGGTTCATAATGATTCTAACATAGATTTAGACTAATGATAAGATCATTTCTCAAATTCGGAAGTCGGAGATTGCATGGAAGACTATTTAGTTGATCCTTACAACATAAGTGAGTAAAAACTTACACAGATACTTGTTATTGTTATTTTCCACGTAGCATGATTATTTTATGTACAAAACATGCATTTTTGCAACTCTCATGAAATGCTTGCTTTTAATTAATTATGAACTCCATTTTTATGAAAACTAGCTCATAACCCGCGTTATGCGCTGGAATTCATTTCATTATAATCTTAATTTAATAAAATTAAATGCATCTGCCTGCGTACATTATTGAATATAGTGACACCAACATTACACAAAACATTGCCATGAATGTAAAAATCATTAAAAAAAAAAATTAAAAAAATAAAAAAAAAAAAAAAATTATTTAACCCTTAATTTTATTTTAATCCATAAAAATAAAAACATGTATATCTCCTCACCAACCG
>FXXK01001884.1:39023-55387 GCA_900184695.1 Betula pendula
TGAAAACACTTGAAGGGCCAACACAAGCTAAACAAAAGGCATGCGCAATGGGTGGAGTTCATAGAGACGTTTCCATACGTCATTCGGTACAAGCAAGGTAAGGAGAATGTAGTCGCCAATGCACTTTCTCGCAGGTATGCCTTACGCTCCACACTTGATACAAAATTGCTTGGTTTTGAACACATTAAAGAATTATATGCTGAAGACCACGAATTTTGTGAAGAATATCGAGCTTGTGAGAAAATTGCCTCTGGTAAGTTCGTTAGGCTTGATGGATTCCTATTTCGAGAAAATAAGCTATGCGTGCCTAATTGTTCTATGAGGGAGTTATTAGTGCAGGAATCGCATGGTGGGGGATTAATGGGACATTTTGGAGTTGCAAAGACTTTAGCTATTTTGTAGGAACACTTCTATTGGCCTCACATGAAACGAGATGTCAAACAGATTTATGGTAGATGTGTCACATGTAGGCAAGCTAAATCCAAAGTGCAGCCCAACAATTTGTATACTCCTTTACCAATTCCTAGTGAGCCTTGGATTGATATTTCAATGGATTTTGTGTTAGGATTGCCTAGGACTAAACGTGGAAGTGATTCAATTTTTGTGGTCGTTGATAGATTTTCTAAAATGGCACATTTTATTCCATGTCACAAAACGGATGACGCTTCGCATGTTGCTGATTTGTTCTTTAGAGAGATTGTGAGATTACATGGCATGCCTAGGACAATTGTTTCGGATAGAGATGCTAAGTTCTTGAGCTATTTTTGGAAGACTTTGTGATGTAAGCTAGGTACTAAGCTATTGTTTTCCACTACTTGTCATCGACAAACTGATGGTCAAACTGAAGTAGTAAATAGGACTTTGTCTACTTTAATGAGGGCAATCATTAGAAAGAACATCAAAACATGGGAAGAATGTTTGCCACATGTTGAGTTTGTATATAATAGAGCTGTTCATTCTGCTACCAAATTTTCGCCATTTAAAATTGTGTATGGGTTTAATCCTTTAACTCCATTGGATTTATCTCCTTTACCTTTGACGGAGCATGTTAATTTAGATGGCAAAAAGAAAGCTGACTTTGTGAAGCAGATTCATGAGAAAGCAAGACTCAATATTGAGCGAAGAACGGAGCAATATGCCACACAAGCCAACAAGGGACGTCGCAAGCTGGTTTTTGAACCCGGAGATTGGGTTTGGCTGCATATGAGAAAAGAAAGATTCCCGGCGGAAAGACGTTCGAAATTGCTCCCAAGAGGAGATGGTCCTTTCCAAGTCCTCGAGCGTATCAATAACAACGCTTACAAGCTAGATTTACCTGGTGAGTACAATGTAAGTGCCACTTTTAATGTTACTGATTTGAGTCCTTTTGATGTAGGTGATGATTTGAGGGCAAATCCTTTTCAAGAGGAGGGGAATGATGGAGATCAAGGCACCGCTTCGAAGGATCTCGTTCAAGTACCAATTGGGCCAGTTACGAGAGCACGAGCAAAGAAGTTCAAAAATGTACTCAACGGACTCATTCAAGAGTTATGGGCTCAAGCAAATTCGTGGAGGCCCATTGAGCATGATCCACGTGGGCAACAAAGAATCGCCACCCTAATTCAAGTTCTAGAAGGATCCGGTCAAGGCTAAGAATTGGCAAGAAATATTTTGGGTCTATTCTAGAAGGATTTGATTGCATAGCTATTCTAGGCGCCACTTTTCTTTCCTTTTATGTTGTCCTTTATTTCCTTTTTATATTGCCTTATATGCCTTGTGTGTTTAGCAAGGAAAGGATTGTGTGTTTAGCAAGAAAAGGATTGTGTGTTTAGCAAGGTAAGGATTTCTTTCCTTAACCATTTTCGGCTTTAATTAGGTTTTCTATGTTAGGGTTTTTTTCTTGTAATGTTCAGCCCTTTAAATAGGTGCATAAGTAATGGAAAACGCAGACATTGATTATTCATAAACTTGTGAGGTTTATTTTCTTTGGTTCTTTGAAGAACTACTCGAACTTATCGGGATTTCCCGTGGCGTTCATCTTGACTTATCAAACGGAGTTTCCACCACCGTTTGTGGCGTCTTCATTATACCCAGGTTCTTGTTTATCATAAACAACGGGTCGAGGTCTTCCATTCAAATCTGTCCATAGAACGATCTTGGGTTCCCTTTCGTTGTTGGGTCTCGTTATTCTTGACGGGGTTCACATCAAATGTGCACAAATTAATGAACATCATTCAATAGCCCGACTGGATCCGACCCCGAGTGACCCACGCTGCTAGACAATGTCATGGTTGTAACAACCATATAAACATGGCTACGCTAGTTACTGCTGGTCTATTGGATCCAAAGATAAATATAGAATACTCATGAACCATAAGGCGTTGCCCGTTTAATAGAAGCATATGACACAAGGTCATGTTAACTAAATGCAATTATTTTAACTGTCTTTTACTTGCATGCATGACATAAAGATGTTTACACGAATATTACTTATCTCATATTCTCAATTATCTCATATGCATGAACAAGAGACTTCACATGTTCATAAAATGGGGTTTGTGCAATAAAAGTCATGCATGTTTATTGATCATAATAAAATAGAATGTTGTAACCATGCAATTACACAAAAGTTATCCATGTGAGAATCACTCACCGAGTCGTGGGGTAACTTCTCAAAATCAACTCTAAATCTTCAGATGATCATCTACGAACAATCTTAATATTAGACAACTCCTTCCCGATAAGAGATATTGACCTAGGACTCAAAAACTGACGAAGCAAGGTTCCAGACAGGGGAGATCAATTTTGGAGTAGCTAAGATCAATCCTGGCTAGGGTAGGATCGATCATGACAGTTTGGGATCGATCCTGCTATGAACATGATCAATCTTGGACAGCAGAACGTTTCCTGATGCATTCAGAATGCTCCCGACCTCCAAAACGACATATTCCAACCATAGAATGACTTCTACAACCTTTGGAACACTTATAAGGTCAAACTCTAACAATCCTACGGTCAAAAATCAAACCAAACGATCAAATGACCTCGCTACGACTTTAGAACAATAAGATAATCAAAGCTTAATAAAAGACAAGACACAACCTCAAAACATCACTAACATAACACGGACCTAAGAAAATAAAACAATAAAACAAGATGATTGGTGTACCAATCATCACACTCACCTGCGGGCTTTAGAACTAAAAAACTCATGAAGAACGAAGGAAACAAACCTCAAATGGCACTCTCTGCATTTTATAGAGGTTACGATTGCACTAAGGCTTCAGAAAACCTTAAAACCGCATTTTAATGCGATAAGATCGATCCTAAAAAAAGGAGACGATCCTTTAGCAATCCTTTCAGGTCTAAAAAAGACCAGGAGGTCTGACCGAACACTAAAATCCTTCCGAACTTGCCCGACTCGACTCCAACTAATCCTAGGGTCTAAAATACTCCAATTCTTAACTAGGGTTAGGATTGAGATAATACAACTTTGGTGTGACGCCCGAGGGATTCAAATATCTTAAACATATTATTAAACTAAATGATATATGTTGAGGAGACATTATCATTTAGCTATGATAATGGTTTTAGAGACGTTCATGAAGTTTCAGAGATTTCTAGTCAAAACTCTTTAGAATCTCTTTAGAATAGAGTCATCTTCTAGCGACCAATCTTGTAAGTATCAAAAATTGGGTCAAACGAACTCAGTTTTACTCAAACTGAAGCCCGTTATGCTTGTATTGAAACTCTCTACGACATAGTAGATTTTCGATAAAAGTCAATCCGTTGACCTTTTAGGCATAAAGATGAATTTTCATCGCTTACGTGGCACTTTTGACCTAGGCCTTATTTCTAAAATGGAGTTTCACCATTTTGATTTTTTATCATAAATGGACTCTATTTAGTATATAAATGGTTTTTACTTCGGTTTGGCGAAATCGGAATTCAATTCCGAAACAGTTGACTTTTTGGCCTAAACCCGGGCCTTAATACCTCCAACTGTCGAATTTAGTTTAAAACTGCTAAATCACTAGGTAGGACCAGCTATTCATTGATTTGGGAGCTTAGGGTGATGACACATGGCAAAGGGAGGAGCTGCTGGAAAGGGAGCACACAATGGGCCAAAAAGTCATAAAGTGATCTTGACTTTGGAGGTTTTTGGTGACTTATTTGGCAAGATAGCTTGACTACCTTGTCCATACACATGGTGGACGTTTTTTTTGACCTATTGGGCCCTAGATGAGTCTATAAAAGGATGGAGAACCCTCAGGAATCAGACCATTCAGTTCCTTTGAGTTCAACCAGAAAATTCTCTCATTCATCTCACACACACACTCTCACGGCACCTAGGGGGTTTTGGAGGAGTTCTTCTCCAAACTGTCCAGAAATCATACCCTACCTTCCTTTGAGTGTCCAGCAGATAACCCAACCTTTAGAAGCAGTTTTGGAGTCCATTTGAGGTATGAAAACTTCATCCTCCTCAACTAGTTTCAAAACCGGCTCAATAGAGGGGTGTTGGGGAATTTTTGTGGTTTTTCACAACCTGTTTGCATGGGCTGTGTATGATCACTTAGGAGGGTTCTAAAACTATTTTGTATCATGTTTCCATTGATCTTTGGACTTTGGAATCATGAGAAAACACCAAGAACTCATCCTACACCCATTCGGCCTCTATAGAGTATTTTATGTGATTTTTTATGCTAACCGATTTTGATGGCTTCCTTTGATTTTATTTGATGTATCTAATATTTATTTGATGTATATTTATTATTGGTTGGATTCAAGGATCCTATGTGCTCAAGAACTAAAAGTGGAAGCACGCAGTGCTTGTTTTAAAGAAAAATGGAAAAGGGTTTTAAGGAACTCATAAAATCAAACTATATATTGTTTGATTGGTTGTCATTTTTATCTTGTTATTAACTCTCAAATTCTTGTCTGAAATACTATGGTGGCTCTGCCCTTCGGTATATAGACATGAGGTTTTATAAATCCTTTTTATCTTGTTATTAACTCTCAACTTCTTGTCTAAATACTATGGTGGCTCTGCCCTTCGGTGTATAGACATGAGGTTTATTATGATATGGTTGTTATTTTTAATCTTATAGTGGATAACACTCAATCTCATGTCTAAACGTTATGGTGGCCCTGCCCTTCGACGGTATAAGCATGAAGTTGAGTGAAAATTGGCTATAAGAGATTCTTTCAATACTGTACATATAACTCATAATAAGCCCTTACTGATAGTGGGGACGTTTATGCAGTATTAACTCTTGTTTGTTTAAATACTTATCTCGAATTATGCTCTTACTTCAGTGGGGTATTCGAGTGCAATATTGGATGATTTACATTATTGTCAACGGGATCCTTATGGCATGTCCTCACTTATGTGGGATTTCATAAGTTATGCTTTAAATAAATTATGGACAATATGTGGGAATACTCACAAATATGACTTGTATATATATATATGAGTATATGTATGGATAAAATCAAGTAATGAAAATGAAGTGATGGATAATAATAAAGGCTAAGAGCAAGGATCCTGAAGACTGACCATTTATTATTGATTGGTCACTGATGTATGTTATTTGTATCCATATTGCTAGGCAGTGGTGGATTACTGTTATTCTGCGAAAATAGAGTAAGTATTCACATACTTACTGGGGATGAAACTGTGGTTGTGTCCTTTTATAATTTATTATTGTCTTATTCATATGCATGTATTATAAACTGCTCATACATTACAACTATATATTCTGTGAATTGGTAATGATGTGACATTTAGCTGGTCGGTAGCAGGGGTGTGAGGGCTGATCCAGTGGACCTTGGGTCCCTAAACCAGGTAATAAGAACTAACGCTGGAAGTCGGTTCCAGGTGCAAACCAGTAATCTGTTTAAGTGGGGGAGGTGTAACGTTCGCTAATCCGGGGTTGGCCCATTATGAGCTGAGTGTAATTTCATGTTGCATTAAGACTAAACAAAGCCTTCACAACGATGCATGAAAACTCATTCATTACATTCATTATATCTATCATTATGTATGTTTAATAATTCAATGATCTTTTATATTGGGATACGGTTGACTCACTTGATTCCACAGTGTGTGATGCAGGACTTGAGGTTGAGGGCGGAGAACCCTTTGCTAGTCTGGATGGTTGATTGACTATCTGTTGTGTTTATGTTGCTAGTATATGGGGAGCTGGCTTGGTTGATATATGTTTTTATGTTTATGTTTTATTTCCCTTGTATTCGTTACAAGTCATTGAGTTAGCTTATGCTTTGTATTTAATTGTATAAGCTTGATGTTGCAACTGTATGTCATCTGTGGCACTCACGTTGTTTTGTATGTCTTGTACATTTTGATTTGTACTTAGACATATGTTATAAGGTTTTATGAAACGAGGTATTTCAGTTAGCTCTATTGTGTTATGTGAGTTATTCCTTAGTGTTTTAAAAGAAAAAAAAATATTCCACTGCGAGATTAGATCTCTGAGGTAGTAATGTCACGTGGAAACCGGAGGTTTCTGCTTACGATTCTATTGCATAGAAACCGGGGCGTTACATTTGGTAGCTTTTATTTGATGATATAAACTTTGTTTGGTAGCTTTTATTTGAAGAAACAAAATAGTTCCAATCAATTGAAAATAATGTATCATAATGTGATGACTTATGTTTTTAATGTAGTTTTGGAACTAAAGGGAGTGATGACTGCTGGTCTGACTTAGGCAGAACACGATAGTTGTATGCTATTCACGTTGACTGTACCGTGTGGATTTTGTTTTTTCATGGATACTAAAAATGCACTCCAGTATTTATGTATTTTGAATTTTGGTATCTAAGCATAACTCTTTTGATGCAACATTCACAATCTTTAGTAATATTGTAATTTTGTTTAACATGATGTAATATTTGTCTACTTATTATGAGTGATGTAATCACATGTTGTTTATCAGGTTAACGTTCATTTTATCATCTATCAGGTTTTGCTTTGGTTCTTTTTTTTTTTTTAAAAAAAAATGTGGTTTATGGTGTTTTTGCTTCACAAACAATGTAAATTTACATTCTTCTTTTTCAGCCATGGTTTCAGTGTTACACTCTCTCAACAAACTAGAGTCATTTTCGGTCCTAAGTCGTCTAAGAGTACGTTCAAGGTTAAAGTTGCAAGGAATTAACGGAAGTGATACAGAACGATGACCAAACATAAACTGATTAAACACAACTAACAATGTATACACAAGTAATACAAGTACATAAATTTAAAAAACTCATAGAAGGTCTAGAGGTTTCAGCTTTTGAAAAGAAATCACAGTAGCTTAAGTTGCTGAAAGGCGTCACCAGTCTACTCTAGGCAAGTGCGCTCGAGCCCATTTCCTTCACCTGCTCCAGGCAAGTGCCCTTGAAATGAAAAACACAACAAAAACATAAAAAAGTCAAATTAGATTCAAATCTTAAAAACTTAACAACACAACTATTTAGCAATCCCCGGCAATGACGCCAAAAATTAATGTGGTTTGCTATANTCAATAATAAATACTATTCGCGATAGTATGAATATTTGTAGGATATAACTATATAAAGGGTATCGAATCTTAAGGACTACATTGGTTTTGCTATTAAGTCTATCAAGATCTACTCTAACTTAATTCAAAAGAAAGATGAATTGTTTGTTTTTGCTTTTGAAATTAAATGCTGAAATATAAATGAAAAAAAAAATTCAAATAGAATGGAGTGAGGGATAGTGAATTGATTTCACCACTAATCTCATAACAATGGCTAATCGTATTTAACAAGGAAATTTCATTCTATGCATGATATGACTTGTGTGGCTACAAGCACACATCGATGTCATTAAGAAAATACCATCATCAAGAAATTAATATAATTCATCTTTGGTTAGCATGGATCGTCTATTTGACCATTAAGATGCAATACGATTCGTCTTCTTTAGGCATGGACTATCAAATCTCTTAATTCGGCTACATATTTCACAGCATTATAGCAAATAGGGATGCCACCCCACCAAATTGATTTTCTTGCCACCTTCAAGATTAATCAAGGACTAAGCATAATTCATCTTTGATTAGCATGAATCGCCTACCTACATTACGCTAAATTAGGGTGTAGTATGATTTGTCTTCCCTATACATGGCTTATCAAACTCTTTTAATTGCGAGTCAAAGAAAACTGTTACATAACCATCATTCTCATAATCACAGAAAATAAGAATGATTTGAGTTTAATCAAGATAAAAAAGCTTTCTAGGACAATATAAGGATTTTATCGAAGTTGAATATAAACATTAAAATGAATTACAAGAATTTGCAATTCTCTAGATTATACAATCATCATACATATACAGAAATTCTCAAAGATAAAACACAATTAAGTCATTATTACTTGGATATGGCTACATTAGCACCCTATGAAGAAGTTAGCTGCTTATGGAGCTATTGGAATGATCTTCTGCCATATACATCTTCTCTGCTCTCTCTCTCTTTTGTCAAGAATGTATTCTCCAATTTTCTATGTGAAGCACAACCCCATCTTCTCTTTCGCAAAGTATGCATCATATATACATATAGGGTAAAATAGAAACCCAAGTGGACTTTACAGGCTAAAAAACACTTCTCTTATGTGATCTACTTGAATTAGGAGACCAACGTTCTTTCAGTTCCTTTTTTTTTTTTTTTTGTCTCAACTGCTATTGTTTGACGTGTGCACCTGAGCGCGCTCGAGCCCTTTTCCTTCACCAACTCACTAAGATGTATTCTAAGCTCGAGATCAATGGAATTGCTTGCATTTTCCCTAAAAACATGAAAATACTAAAAAAACATAAAAACAACATAAAAACTTATATTATAATGAAACTAAAGAATTAATATATGCGTGTTAAGGGGCTTGAATGTGTAACATTTGGTGCTTATCAATCGCCACCGTTGTTCTAGTTCTAAATCTGAGCTTCTCCCTAACCCAATCTGGTTGGACTTCAGACTCAACATCCGAGAAGGAGATCTTGCTTCCGTTGTGATTTCTTTTCTTAGTCTTTCTAGTTTCTACGGAAACTAGTCAAGGGCTGAGTTTTTTTTTTTTAGTCAATACGGGAAAACGGGCTGAGTTACATCATGTTGTCTTACACCCAATGGTTTTATTCATCATATTGGGCCGACTTGTTCCCTAATTGCGTTCTCACTCTACTTGTATTTGGTCTTTTTTTTTTTTTTGTAGTTCTTTCTCATGTACTAATTTTAAAAAATAAATCTCTTAACAATGGGGACGAGAAAAGTGATATAGGGAGTAACTCTTAAATTCACGAAAATTTTTGCTTTTAGAAACCGAACTAGCAATTTTTACACGCATTAATACCGAGTAAATAATTTTTTAATTTGGATTTTTTTATATTCAAATAATTTTACTTTTTCTATTTAATACACGATGATAAGTAGCATACTCATAACACATTACGTAAGAAATGGAAGTGCCTACTTTTAAAGTTAAAAAAATAAAAAAAGAGAGAGAGAAATATAGCTGGTGGAATACTCCGTATATGGTGGAATACTTCGTATATGATTTAGGTAAAAAAAAAACATGAAAAAATCTGACAAACGGTCGATTCTCAAAGAGGCGGGCCATGTATGAGTTGTCCACTTCTGTCCCGTTACATAATCCCATTCACTCGAAAATTATTTTATTGTGTTTGGAATCTTTGTGATTGACAGAGAGTGCTGTCACTGCTGTGCCTGTGAAGTTCTCTTTTTCCTTTGCTAACTAAGCTCTGCAAAGATTGACACGCTCACGGAGATTCCGATTCGCCTTTCTAGTCTCAGCATGCTCACTCTGTGTTTGACCCCGAAGCATCAAAACGGCGGAACTCCATGGGAGGAAACAGAAGGCTAATGCTTTCTGTAGATGTGAACAAGGCGGAGATTGCTGGTTCTATCTTTTCGGTATCATTTGGTCCCAACGATCGAAGACCCATTTGTCATTGAACGGTAATATAGCATTTCCGTCCGAAAGTTCACTCTTCGGGGGACTAAAGCTTATATCTTGGGCATTTTCTTGGTGGGTGCTTGGGTTTTTTCTGGTTTGAATTTTGAGCTTGTTGATGGTTCTTTGACTTGTAGTTCTTTTGGGAAGTTAATAGTAGATCAAGGACTGCATTCTGAATTTGTAGATTCTTAGGACTGTGTAAGACAGGGACAGAAGGTTGCATTTTGAACATGTTTTGGTGTTTATCTGCTTAAGAATGTCTTCGTGCGAGGGGGATTGGTCGAAATTTTGTGTGATGGGTTATCTGGGCTTGCTATTGATGCTTCAACTATAATTAGAATTTTTGTCTCATATCAGATGCATGCAGCATAGAGCTGAATCTCAGTATTGTACTTTTAAGAATTGAGTTGGCTCAATTTGTTTGACGGATTTAAGATTAATTTCAACCCCTATAGGTAGCAAAATGTTGAAACGAGGGCTCAACTTTTGTCTGTTTATCATGTTCAGTGGGAAGGAGAATGAGTTTGTAATTGATGGAGATGCATCTTAGTGGAAATTCTGATTTTGGGTAGCTCTTTAAGCTGGTTTGAAGTTAGTAAGATTTGGATTCGTCTTGATGGCTTCTATTAGAAGAACCTTGTCTCCAGTGCCTCGACCTGTAGCCTTACAAAATGGGGAAGTCTGTTCAGTTGCTTCTCCCTTGTCCAGGTCCTCATCATCTCCTCAGCACTATCCACCATCGGGTGGATTGTTATCTTCTTTATTTGGTTCATTGGACTCTCAAGCTTTTGTTTTCAGTGTACTTTCATCAAGATCTTCTGGTCCCCTTGAGAAGTCAAAACCAAGGGCGCAAATGTGGAGGAGGTCTCTTTTCCATTTTTCCATTTGTTTCATGGTTGGGGCTTTCATGGGACTTACCCCTTTTGCCTCAATGAATTCATCCATGAATACCATGTCAAAGCATCAAGCTTTCTCATTTGAGGTAATATCCACTGTTGGGAATTTTCAGTCACATGAAAATGTGACAAGAACTGTGGCAAGATCAGACAGTGGGGACATGAGACCTTCTGCAACATTAATGTCAGAACTGGAGGACCTGGAACTGGTAGATGAGACCCATGAGGATAAATTTGATAGCCACCCACTCAATGAAGATTCAAATTTGGTTTCGCGGAAGCTTTTAATAATTGTGACACCAACAAATGCCCGGCCATTTCAAGCCTATGATCTGATACGTTTAGCTCAGACATTAAAGTTGGTCCCACCTCCTCTCTTATGGATTGTTGTGGAGATGACCTCCCAATCTGCAGAAACAGCTGATATCTTGAGGAAAACTGGGGTTATGTACAGGCATCTTGTTTGCAATAAAAATCTAACGGACATAAAAGATGCATACATTCATCAAAGGAATGTGGCACTGTCTCACATAGAAATTCACCGTCTTGATGGAATCGTTTACTTTGCAGATGACAATAATGTCTACTTGGCCGATCTTTTTGAGCAAATGAGGCAGATCAGGTACTTATGTTATTTCTTTTTGTAGGGTTAAAAACTGTCATAATGTTTTTTGATGCAAATGAAGCCTTGCACAATTGTGATACTTTTTATTTGGTTTTTGGATTGGCCAAAAAGAGAAAAATTATGATCAGACTTGAGTGTCATCATATAGGAAGTTCTTGTGGGAAAGAGCAGATTTGAAATGGTTATAATATGCTCCATTTCTATAACTAGTTATTGCTTGGCTCTTCCAAAATGTGCTATATGTGTCTTTAGAACAAGTTTCTAAAATGTGGTTTCTATCTGCTTTAGAGTCAGTTAACTTCTATCAGAGCATTAAAAAAAAAAAAATTGGAGTTCATTCCTTCCATGATATATGATTATCATGCAAGACCTGCATGGATTTTTGAAAGTAATAAGACATCAGTTCTTTGTTTTTGCAGTTTTCTAAGTGAGTCTTTTTATTACCACTCCAGAACCATAAAGCATAGATTCCTTGCCTAGCTCTTGCATCTTTAATAGTGGAAACTTCAGGGTATGTGCTGAAGTGTTTTTTGGTTTTGGTTTAAAAAAGTGTTTTGATATGATATAAGTGTGAGAAGTGTTTTTTGGTGGGGTCCACACTTGAAAAGTGTTGTATTTTGAATTGTTTGTTAATGGTTCTCAGGAAGTGTGTTTTTGGTTTTGAAAACAGAAAAATGTTTTCAAAACCGTTACCAAACGAGACCTTAGTTTCTGCACCATTATAATGTAAGCTAGTGGCTGCAGTGGCAAGTTTTATTCTACCATCTCAACAGAAGCTCTTGGTGATTCCTAATTACTATGTTGTGATGGAACAAGGGGTTTTGATGTGCACCAAAAATGACGAATATGGAAGTTATATGGGTCAGGATTATTTAGAGGAAATTAATGGGAAGGGCAATCTAGGAAGACTGAAAATACAAGAAACAAATTTTAAGACAAGAATCAGAAAATTAGAAGCAAATTGTGGAGGTTGTCGATCAATATAATCAATCTAGTTAGAGTATTGTGAGATAAGTATAAATGATGTTCATAAGGCCTGTCATCCTTAATGGTTTAAAACGCTACGCAACAAATACAGAACGTGGGTCAAAGCAGCAAAATAGATGTATAGTTTATTATCATGAGAACTTGGACTAGCATCAGTTGAGTAAACAGTAATTAAATGTTGTCATAAAGGGTTGGCTAAGTTTGCATCAAGACCAGTGCCAATACTACTGGAGAGCAATGATCCCATTCTAGGTTCCCTTCTCTCTCTCTCTTTGTGTTATGGGAGTGGTCTTGTGGGGATGGACAAAAAAACTGACCTTTGCTCAATATAGGTGCCAGCTATATTACATGGAGCAGAAAGTGCCTAATTTATCCCTCAGAGGGTATCATTCAAAGGTACTTCTGGCGACCTTTTAATTTTTAAATTGCCAGTAATTCTTCACCCAATGAGCCGTTATTGACTAGAGCTGTATCAATTCATGCAACAATTAGAAAGGATATATGGCCTCTTTTAATACTAATCTTCCACAAGAAAGCCCGCCAGCTTAATATTTTGCCCCAACCCCACTGGTGTACATGTTGGGTTCAGTTGATCTTAAAAACAAAAATGAAAAGGAGTGAAGAACAATTGACTTCTATCATATACTGACGCCAGGCAAAACTAGGATTATTTTGACAACTTATGATAGCAGCAAAAACTAAGAATTGAATATTGAAAAGAGAACTCAGGAAGAGAAAAAATAACAAATAGGGAAGAGAAAGACCCTAGTTGCCCCAAATAAGGAAACAGAGAAAAACTCTGAAAGATTGAAATTATATTGATACTTTAAAACTGGATTGCAAAATAATATAGTTCTGCCTTTATATAGGCTAAGTTTGAGTACTTTTCAAGCAAAATACTTGGAGAAAAATAAAGAAATAAAAATACCAAAACAACCCTAAACTTGTAAACAAAGTAACATTCTTTTAGAAAAAGAAAAAAAAATTATTCTGAAAATAATCTTCAAATATTTTGTATGATTCTTTCTATTATTGTGCTGATCTTATTCAAAAAATAATCTTCAAATCTTATGCCTGATTCTCCTGCATCAGTCATCCCGAGTTGAAAAGAATTCGTGCTCGAATTCAAATCATCTTTCCCTTGATCTTTTGGATGTCCAATCAATTCTTTCCATCCTGTACTTCTCAACTCCAAAGCAACTTGATACCGGAAGAGAAACAACTTGCAATCCATCACAACATGACTCTGAATATTAGATTTGAAGTTACTCGCACAAACTTGAGATTAAATAATCTTCACAAGCTCTTGATTGATTGTCATAAATTCATTCTCCGTAAATTTTTTTAAAAAAATGATAAATTCTTTCTTTACCACAAAAAATAAAATTTTCCTTCAACATGCCAAAACCAACATCAAGATTTTGTTTAGAAAAATTTGATAGAAAATTTTCAATCCCAAGAAAATCATCACAATTAATTTTCTCAAGACCCTATTGAGATACTTCGCTCTTTGGACTTTCATCAAACACACGTTGGACATCATTCTCTTCAACAATTTTTATGTTATTAAGAAATAAAGTTACCTCATCTAATAGATCCTCTTTGTTAGGATAAATGTCGTAGATCGGCAGAGAGATCCAATCTACATAAATTTTTTTTTCAATAATTTCATCTTCCTCCTTGACATAAGATGGATTTGGTAGAAGGGCTTGAGACTTGCTAACAATAATCAAGGCAGAGTGAGAGTGCCAGAAAATTATGAAAGATCCACTCTGAAGCCTAAGTCTCTATGCCGCTCATCCTGACCACACTGTTCCCGAACCAGAATAGGATTGTGATACAGGTTCTTGAAATTGGATTCTGAATCGTGACCATCAATATCGTGATGCATCTCTAAGTTTTGCATTGCTAGATGCTCAGTTAACTCTGCAACCTGCCTCTGTAGGTCTTCAATCATCACATCTTGTATGTTGCGTTCATGGTAGGGGACATCCTCATTCAAAATCTGTCCACGTCAACCACGACCAATGGCCTTGCAAAACTTATGAAAAGTTAATTCCAAGAAGACGCTAAACTCTGATACTAACTAACGCCGGGTAGAACTAGGGTTATTTTGACAGGCTATGATAGTAGCATAAACTAAGAATTGAAGATAGAAAAGAGAATTCAGGAAGAAAGAAAATAACAAATAGGGAAGAAAAAGACCATAGTTGTCTTAAATAAGCAAACAGAGAAAAAGTTTGAAAAATTGAAACTAAATTGATACTTCAAAACTGAATTTCAAAATACTACAGACCTACCTTTATATAAGCTAAGTTTGAGTACTTTCCAAGCAAAATAGTTGGCAGAAAATAAAGAAATAAAAATTAAAAATTAACCATAAACTTATAGACAAAGCAACATTCTTGTAGACAAAGAAAAAAAGATATTATTCTAAAAATAATCTTCAAATACTTTGTATGATTCTTTCCATTCTTGTACTGATCTTATTTAAAAAATAATCTTCAAATCTTATGCCTGATTCTCCTGTATCATATACACAATTGGAATTAGTGATCGACTTTGTCTACACTTGTGCCACACCTATAATTTTTTATTTATTTTTTGATAAGTGATATCAATAAAAGGTAAGGCGCCCCTAAGTATACCGGCATTATACAAAAGGAATACCAAAAAAGAAAAAACAAAGAAAACCCAACCAAAACCACCCGCAAACACCCAAACGATCAAGACCTGCTTGTGATGGTGTTCATATCCCTGCGCATAGGTAGTGATGGTTTGGCTTGAAAAGCTTATATCCATTCAAATACCTGTTCATATATCTGTTCATATACGATTCAAACATAAATGAGGCTTGCATTCAACCTGTTTGTGACGGTGTTCGTATACCTGCACATAGGTAGTCAGCCTATGAGGAGAATTTTAGTGGCGGAGAAGATTTTGCTGAAAGCTTATTTCAAAGATTTGGCGCAAACAATCAACAGAATCTAGAGATTTTTGCATGAAGATATTGTATTGACAAATTGACATTTTGGATTGCAAAGAAGCAGAAAAGAGCTGAATAAAATAGGTCAATCACATAAAACACCAAGATTTACATGGTTTGGCTTGAAAATCTTATATCCACGGGCTGAGACAATCGGGAACAATTTTTACTAATAGAAGATGGAGTACAAAATAGTGGTTAAAAGTGAAAAACTATTTAAATCCAAAGTCCCAATACAATCAAAACCTCACTCTCATAAAAGAGAACTTCTACAAAAGAGAAATTATTTCTCTAGTTCTCTTGGTGAGATTGCCTACCAAATTACTTCCTTTATGGACCCAGCCAGTTTTGGCTAAAGTCCTACTTGAATTTATTCTAAATCCACTGAATATTTTGAAAGCAATACTTTGTAGAACCCTCAAACTCCTTTTCCTTGTTGAACAAGGAATACAAAATTGCATATGTCCCTAATTATTATTCTTTGTTGGGCAAGGAATACTAGTTACTTATGTGATAAGGAGAATATTTCCTTTCACATTAAGACTCAAAATAGGTGTTTTATTCAAAATGGAAATTTGAGGCAACTTTCAACATATAGTAGATCTATCAAGCTTTAATGGTTTTCTCCGTAGTAAAGGTTATTCTTTGAATAAATGAAGATTTCCAAGGAGAAAATTATGAGTGTAGTTGTATAGAAATTGAAAGGGAGAGATTATGCTGGTGAGAGCAAACAACATAGATCTCCAGGATAAGACAAAGGAAGGCACAAGCTCGATCATGGAAGAAGATGAAGCATTTGTTGAAAGCAAGATTTTTACCCTGATTTATGACAATATTAAGAAAGCCCAAAGTTATACATAAGAAGAGGGTCTTGAAGCTGAGTTGCAAAACTCCTTCCTTA
>FXXK01001884.1:55673-74308 GCA_900184695.1 Betula pendula
TCATGAATCTTGTGCTCAAAAAGAAATTGAAGAGGGCAATGAAAGTGGCTGAAGAACATCTTTGCCATAAGAATAATTTTAAAGCACTTGTCCTTCAGTCTATAGATATGGTGTTGAAGATGAAGATCTTTTGGAGGTAAATTTTCTGTCATGTTTCAGAGAAACCATTCAAAATTGGGACATATATAAAGTATTTGATAAAAGTACTTATTCGGACAACATTGTGGAACTAATATTGTTGATGGGGGACACACCACCGGTGGTCAATGAAACTCCGTTGAGGATAGATTCAGCTAGTATTAGGTTTTTGTTCATTTATATTGACAATTTGAAGGTAAAGATGTTCTGACAACTGGTTTGTCATTGTATGATATACCTTATCTGCAATACAGTGAAGAAGCAAGTGATGATCAAGTTTGGCAATACTTCATTAGAAGGGAATTGGTTTGAAAAAAAAATTGTATGATTGTAAAGAAGTGTTTGAGCCAACTCATGAAGGTTGTATAGTATAAGAATGACAAGTTGAATTTGATTTTAAAACAGATTCTTTCTGTAGTCAACTAAGGCGAAACAGCATTCAGAACTATTAGCTATATTATTCAAGATTTTGCAAAAATGGATTTGAGCAAAGGAATCATTGTTCTTTTATCATGAAAACAAATGTTGGAAAGGTCTACTTAGGATTCCAATGAAGGGGGATTGATGCCTACTCAACGACAAGTTAATTTCAAGCAAGGGGATTGATGTAGGACAAGTTACTCTGTATTTCCAAGTGATGGTAGGATTTTTTTTTTTTTCCAGCTTTTTTTGGTTTTTATGGTAAATTTAGGACTTTTGTATCATTGGGCATACTTGGAAATTTTAGGATTTGTTGTATTTCCTTTTCTTAAGGAATCTTCTAGTAACCTTGGACTAGGATTTGTTGTTTGTAAAAAGGCTTGTATTGAGCCTTATTTCATGGATAGACATCATTGAGTTTCGTATTGAGTGTTTTTTAATTGAAGAAGAGTTTCTTTTTTGTTCTTTTTCCTTTTGTGTTCAAGGATTCAAGAGAGCAACAAGTTCTTCTCTTTTTTAACGTTTCCTCCACGTCAAATTATGTACTGTTTTAGATTTCAACTAGTGAGGCACTTTCTCTTGGTTGCATGATTTCCTGGTGTTCATTCCCTATTCATATGTTAGGTTTTAACCATCCTTTGTCTCCTTTCACAATTTTTTCATCACAGCTGGTGATAGAAACTTTAAAAATACATAGAGATCGCTAGGGGATATTTTATCCTTGTTTTTCAAAATCTTGTATTTTTGGATGGCGACTTTTGTTTCTCCTCTGTCGCTTAGTTATAGTGATTTCTTTGTTCGTTTTGCTCTTCCTAGTTAGGTGCTTCCTTTTGTGTACTTCCTGTGTACTTAGGAGTGTCTTACGTTTTTTCTGAGTTTTTAATAAGATTGAATTATTGCTTATAAAAAAAAACAATTTTTTCATCACAGCTATATATTCTTTTGTGCATTTGTTTTGATAGCCCCATTTTTGTTTTGGTTCACAGGCGATTTGGAACATGGGCGGTGGCCAAACTAACTGGGAATAAAAGCCAAGCTATATTGGAGGGGCCCATTTGTAATGAAACTCAAGTAATTGGATGGTACATTAATGAATCACATATGAGATTTCAGAGATTCCATGCTGAAATGTCGGGTTTTGCCTTCAATAGTACCATACTGTGGGATCCCAAGAGATGGCACCGGCCCACTCTGGAACCTATTAGGCAACTTGACACAGTCAAGGAGGGCTTCCAAGTTAGTCTTTCTTGTGTCTTCTCTGGTTATCCTGTAAGCCATAATAGTACTCCATGTTGTAATGTAAATTGCATTGCTGCTGTTTCATGAGCAGGCAAAATGCTCATTTTGGTCTTTTCAAAAAGAAATTATTTTTGGCTCCATAACATGATTGATGGGTCTTATAATTTGTAATGGGATGGAGCTATAAGCTTCACCCACCACGAAGGGTATCAGAGAGAGGAACCCACTTTTACCATATTTAACTGCAACTTAAGCTGATTAATCCTTTTTCATTGGAGATTTCTCCATATTTTATCCGTTCTATTGCTTGAGATGCCTTGACCACGTGATCTAGAATGATCTTGGCTTTATTTGCTAACCTAATTGATTTGCATTGCAGGTTAGCGCATTTATTGAACAGGTTGTGGAAGATGAAACCCAGATGGAAGCCTTACTGCAGGACTGCTCAAGAATCATGGTTTGGAATATTTACCTTGCATCGTCTACTTCTTTCTATACCAGCAAATGGTTAATGAAGAATAATCTAGATGTCGTCCTTCCTCTTACATGAAGTGAAGTTCTGGATGTGAGAGGAGTCAATTTGGGTAGTGAAGGTAAGTCAAATCTTTGAGACTTAAACTACGTGAATTTGCCATTTTATTTTCTCCTATGGGTTATATTCAGATGCCAAATGGAAAGGATGTGATTTTTTTTTTAATATATTTTGATAAATAATTCCATGAAAATAATGGACTTTACTTCCTGCTTACCAACAATAGGGTTGCGGAAAGGACTATTTGTTTTTACAAGGACCATTTAAAATTGACTTAAATAACATGCAAAAGCATATCACATGTTATACAAAACCGAAAAGAAAGACTTTTAAGTTACGTTTGGTAAATGAAATGACTATTTTATTAAAAAAAATGAATAGTTTTTATTAGAAATGGAAGAAGATAGAATTGATTAGCCTTGAAATAGTCGTTCTCATGGTCATGAGAGAATATAATAGTTATTTCTCTCAAAATTAAAATGAATAGTTATTCACTCGATTTAAAGAATAGTCATTCTCTCATGGGTATGAGAATGACTATTTTAAGTATTAAAGTATATGTATACTTTACATAAGGTTATTTTATTTTACTTCTTCAATTTTTAATAAAAATCAATTTTTTTTTTTAATGGAAGAGCCATTCGAGTAACAAACATACCCTAGCTTTTGGTTTCAAACGCCTCTCTGCTATGAATTCTATTATGTTGGGTACTGTTAAGAATACCTGTTCTACCTCTCTCTCTCTCTCTCTCTCTCTCATTCTCATTTTTGACATCAATTATCTGTATTGTAGGAAAGAGTGTCAAGAATCAAAGATCATCCTGCTACTGTTTATCTTCACTTTGGCTGATTCCTGTTTAGAGTGCCAATCTTATAGGGCTGGCTGAGACAGTTCCCCTTGCCAAGATGGTGGAGTTTTTGCGAACAAATTTTCTGCCCATTAGGCTTTAAAATTAGTGTTCGTTTCCTTCATTTTCAAGGGGGAAAAAAAAAAATGTACAGTTGTGTGAGTTGTCCAATATCTATCAACCTTGGCTGCCCTCTTACACCAGTGAAACTCAATTTAACTAGATAGGAAGGAATAGCGAGGTTGCAAACCATCTTCATCTGCCGAGTGATGCATAATCCACTGTTTCAGTTAAGTTGCGTTTTCTCTTTGCATGGTTTAGTTATTCCATGTTAACTGTATGCAATTTTGAATTTAGTTAGTTTCTACGGGCATTTGGTGCAGTGACATGACAGGCCTGTGCACCTGATTCTTTACAAAAATTAGGGTTAAATACCTTTTTCCTCTACATGATTTGACGACTTTATTTTTAGCTATTTTGGTTTCACTTTGTATCATAGATAGTATCTTAATTTTGGCTAAAGATAAAGATGATACTTTCGTCCAAATAATTAATGAAAGTCTACGTGTCAGTGTTTTACGAAAATTAAAATATTAAAAAAAACTTATTGAAAAAAAAAATAGAGAGGTGGCTCGAGGCACCCCTTTGAAAAAATGAGAGTAGTCGGCCACCCCCATGGCCGGTGTCTATGGGGGTGGTTCGGCCACGCCAAAGAGGAAAAGAGGGCGGCCAAACCGTTTGGCCTGGGTTAGTTTCGGTCGGTTTGGAGTCACTCTAGACTGACCGGTTTGAATATTTTAGTGTTGATGGAATTGAGTTGCCAAAAAGTAATTGTAGTTTCATTAGTTTCTGTAGCAATCAAAATGATCTAAAATTGTATTTTTATTGTTCATTTCTCTGCATTATTCCCATAAAATTGCACAAAGTAGTTAAGCTTATCTTCCCAATTAACCAAGAAAGATTTGTTATCCATAAATGAGTAAATGTTGAAGAAATGAACTTCTCTCTAATGAGAGAAGTTTTCCCTTCTCTCTAGAAGAGTAAGGTCTCTCTTCCTCTTTGTGAGGTCTCTTAGCATTGTCAGTGTGCTCTTCAAGGGAGGAGGGATGAAACCCCATCCTCTTCCTCCTCCCTTCCCTTTTCTTGTTTTTGGTGTTTTGTTCATTTTTGTTCCCTAAAATTCAGCATCCGGTGTCCCTCCGCCTCTCCCTGCCGCGTCGTACATCTCCAACATTGCCCTGCTTCCCATCGTCATGCTGGTCTCAGATCTACAATGTATTTCAGTTTCGGCTCTTTTCAAGCCAGATCTGTCATTCACTGTCCGCTCTCTCTACCGACGCGACGTCCCATCGTATTTCCCTGCCTCTCTAGATCTGCCTTCCCCACCGTATGGTGACCTTCACATGCTTGCACGTGAATCTCACGCGCTTGAGTGTGGATCTCACGCACCTATACATGCTTGTCACGCGCCGGCCAGTGCAGTGCTTTAGTTGTGCCGCTATCTTCCCCATGCCGCTATTGTGGTTCTTAGGTTGTTGTTGTTTTTTTTTTCATTTCCTTGTAATTATTTAGTTTTTCTGTTGGGTTCGAAGCATCATCCATCATGGAGATGGGAGTAGGCCATGGCCCCTCTCGATTTTGAAATTTTTTATTAAATATGGTTTAATGACAATGGTTTGTGATTTGTATTGCCTTATCATACAAATCTGGACAACTTTTGTAACAAAATCCTACCCAATGTTCATGTGTTTATCAACTTTCTTCAGTCAATGCATGATTAGAAACCCCATGATTTTTTTATTAATTTGTTGCGGCCCAATTTCAACTTCTTAGTTCATACAAATTAAGCGTAGTTTTCACACACAGCATCTACTTGAATGCATGATAAGGTAAAAAGATAACTAAAAAATAGATAAGTACAAGATCTAGAATAGGCCATGATGGATGATGCTTCGAAGATGGAAGATCCAGGAGCATGTTCTTGATATCTTTATCTTATAATGTGGTGCTTTAGTTGGCTTAGTAACCNAAATGAGTATATGTTGAAGAAATGAACTTCTCTCTAGTGAGAGAAGTTCTCCCTTCTCTCTAGAAGAGTAAGGTCTTTCTTCCTCTTTGTGAGGTCTCTTAGCACCGTCATTGTGCTCTTCAAGGGAGGAGGGATGAACCCCATCCTCTTCCTCCTCCCTTCCCTTTTCTTGTTTTTGGTGTTTTGTTCATTTTTTTTCCCTAAAACTCAGCATCCGGTGTCCCTATTCCTGCCGCATCGTACATCTCCAACATTGCCCTGCTTCCCATCATCATTCTGGTCTCAGATCTACAATGTATTTTAGTTCCGACTCTTTTCAAGTCAGATCTGTCATTCATTGTCCGCTCCCTCTACCGACGCGACTTCCCATCGTATTCCCCTACCTCTCTGGATCTGCCTTCCCCACCGTATGGTGACCTTCACATGTTTGCGCGTGAATCTCACGCGTTTGAGTGTGGATCTCACACACCTATACATGCTTCTCACGTGCCGGCCAGTGCAGTGCTTCAGTTGTGCCGCTATCTTCCCCCTGCCGCTATTGTGGTTCTTAGGCTGTTGTTGTTTTTCTTTCATTTTCCCTGTAATTATTTAGTTTTTCTGTTGGGTTTGAGTCTCCTTGTGCAATATTGGCTGGACCCAGTTGTGGGGTTTTTTTTGTGGTGCTTTCAGTGCGCCTTGCTGGTGCCTCCCCTTAGAAGCTTTGTTCTAATCATGCTCAGTGGTGTTCTTTGTGCTATTATGGCTCTCATTTCAGTGAGAGCTTGCAAAAAGTAAAACCACCTTAAGCGACGGCCCCTCTTAAATTTTATTCAAAGAACTCATAGGGTCGTGTCAATTTATTGACATATTTCTTTTTATTTATGTTTACCTACATTAAGTAGGTTGGTTCGGGACTTCTTGTTGGGTTACCTACCCTTTAAGTTTCATCTCCTCCCCTCAGAGACAAAGACAGACGTACATGGAGACGGGAGTAGGCCACGGCCCCTCTCGATTTTGAAATTTTTTATTAAATATGGTTTAATGACAATGGTTTGTGATTTGTATTGTCTTATCATAATAATCTGGATAACTTTTGTAACAATATCCTACCAAATATTCATGTGTTTATCAACTTTCTTCAGTCAATGCATGATTAGAAACCCCATGATTTTTTTTATTAGTTTGTTGCGGCCCAATTTCAACTTCTTAGTTCATACAAATTAAGCGTAGTTTTCACACACAGCATCTACTTGAAGCTGTGGTTTCACATCACATGCATGATAAGGTAAAAAGATAACTAAAAAATAGATAAGTACAAGATCTAGAATAGGCCATGATGGATGATGCTTCGAAGATGGAAGATCCAGAGCATGTTCTTGATATCTTTATCTTGTAATGTGGTGCTTTAGTTGGCTTAGTAACCAAATTGAAGATGAGTTTTTGACTAATTATTTGACAGTGTATATTGAAAAAGAAATTACAGCGAAATTTAGTATATATTCAATCATAGATAATTTTTGGGATCTAAGAGGACATCAGGTTCCATTTTAATAGGTAATTGAATTAAAAATTGTAATATTTTGTTTCTATTTTTTTAATACCGAATGTATACTAATTTTATTTGTATATGTTAATTTGATTTTTAATCTTAATATATTTCTCCTCTATTATTTGGCCCTCCCATTTTAATATATGTCTCATTTATCCTTCGGCCCCTTCCATAAAAATTCTTAGTTCCGTCGCTGCCTCCCCAATTCCTAGTTGTATTTTCCAGAAAAAAGAAAAAAAAAGTAGACGTTGAAGACAAGCCTAAAGTTGCATCTGATGGAAGATGAAGATGATGTTAGAACAGCTGATGAAAGATGAAGATGTTCTATCCTCTGATGTGGCTGCTGGGTCAAATTTAGCTAACATGAAATGAAAAAATTTCAACGTGACCTCGGTAGAAGTTTAAAAAACATTTCCGCTCATCACAATATATCTTTCATATGGCAAATTTAACAACTTTTTTTTTTCCCCCTGAAATCAGCCCCCACCGTGATTTCCAGTAGTGAAATTTGATTCAAACAGCAGGTAACTAAATGCCAATAACGTAAATTTTTTCAGGTGGGAATGGAATTATGGTTTTTCTTTCCATACTTTTGAGATAAAATTATTTAGTCAAACGAGAGACTAAAGAAACTTTGAATGAACAGTCTGGGCATTGCCTCCGCAGGCTGCCAGGCTCGAATCCCTTTCAATTATTTTTCTTGGCGTTTTCTTGCTTCCTGGAATCGTCCAACTTCGTTGTGAAGGCACTTCACCATCAGTAATATGGATGTGATATTTATTGGGAACATTCGCTCCGACAAGCTATTCCAAGGATAAATTTCACAACTTTGCATAGAATATATTCTTGGACAATCCCAGCATATCTATCACATTCATCATACTAATTACTCAAAGAAAAATGACTGAATAATGTAATATTAATGAAATGGAACGTACTATATATTGTTATTATCGTATGATGATATTCTCAATTGGTATTGTTATTATTATTAGTATTTTCTTGCCGCGATGCTAAAATTCTAGATAATTCCAAGCATATATAGAATGAGTGCAAATCACTTCATTCTCCTTTCTTGTAAAAATCATTTACCTCCCACTCCCATTGTTCTATCATTTTCTCCTTGGAGGAAAGAGGATGATACCCAACTTAGACCTTTTCCTCCTCGCAATTTTACATGCTTCATTCATCGCTTGCGTTCTTCTTCTACTTGTCTCCGTCGTCTTGATCGGCCTCTTACTTGCGTTTTCTCTAACGATCTTCTCAATTGCTATAATCGATTTACGTGAAGGTTTCTTGGCGTGTTCTTTGCATTGCGCTACACTCAAGGCCAATCTCTATCTGGGTTTGATTCTTTTTTTCTATATGCTAATGTATTTTGCTGTTTCTGTGGTTTACAATCCAAACAAAAGGCACGGCATGTCATGACTGGGAGAGAGATTATGATCTTCTTCACCTTTATAGGACCTTGTCTGAATGTACAAAATCAATTTCTGCGGTTTTCAATCCAAACAAGGTCCTATAATCAATTTGTATAGCAGGGAATTAGCTGAGTGTACAAAATCTTGGGATTTATTGGCAAATAAAAAGTACAAAAGCCACCATGTGAATTTGTTGCTTGTTCTTGTATTGTTTTTTGGCGTTTTGCTATTATTAGAATATTAATTAAATGATTAAATTCGTTATTTTTTATTAATTTACGTGACGAGTCAACCACCATTTCCAGCTCAACTGTCCAACCTAACTACCAAGTTATCACTTCTTTTGTTGCCGGATAAGGACGAGAGCTGACTAGCAAACAATTGGAGGTTAGTTATCCAAGCCTCAGCTACAAAGGGTTATTGCATCCCTTCAAACATGCGAAACTGCTGACTAGCAAAATCGTGCAATGAGCAACCTACCTGCTCCCTTCAGGCAACAGTTAGTGGGATTCTCACTACTACTTCTGCGAAATGTCTATTTGTCTTGGCCATGAATTTGGTTAAGGCGGGATGCACTCCATCATTAAATGTTGGAGGTGGAGGTGGACCATCATTATCTTCATAATGAGGTACCTCACAATTCTCATTACGGTATTGGTGACGTCTAAGTGGCATGGTTTTGTACCAAAAAAAATCAATCAACAAACATTCAATGAAACAACATAGTTTAATTCATAACATAAACATAGATTGGCTTTACAAGCCATTTCATTTCTCATAAGGAGATAGTTTATACCTTCTTTGTAATTATTTGACATGGGTCACAGCAAACTTTACTATAAAGTTGCCCTTTTTTTAAAAAGGTCCTACTACTTCCATTTTGATAATTGGCAAGAGCCTTTCCCTTATCAATTGTCCCTTCATTGGAGTCCTTTTTCTTTGGATTATCTACTTCCACAAAATTAGAGTCAACTACTAATGCAACTCTACTATGCCCCCTAATCCCCTCTTCAAATGAAGAATTAGATGACACATAGTATGGCACAGTGACTGGGAGTGCTTATATCAATCTAATTTGCCGATCAATAGCATCCGTTGTTCCCACAGTTGGACAAGTTTGTCAAAAGGCCCCCCTCTCTTCTTTACGGGTCCTATGTTTGTTGGTTCAATCTTAACAGCTTTCTTATGTCCCTTGTAAATGGATGCTTTAGGATGGCGGTGTCGTTCTCAAACATGACTGCTATTGTAACGCCTCACCGAGATTTAACCCACACGTGTTTAACTCGACGCCCCTCTCAAGGCTCATTCACTAAGTAAACAAATCACAAGAGATATAACTCACAAACACAGTAGAAGATTCATAACTTAAAACATGATAGTAATACCTAATACGTCCATTAATTAATAAAATGTCCACAGCAAAAACTAAATCTCTTAAAAGTAATTATCTTAAAACCATAATGTTACAAATTCCAAAATATCCTCAAACCATCAATATAAAAATAAACTTTGAACATAAATAAAGTCTCCAAGGATATCGAGCATCAAGGACGAGTCTTAATAACATAGATCAAATAAATAATATCGATCATCTCACGAGGCATCTCCTTGTCACTATCCCACATGTTCTGCAACCAAACTGAATCTAGAGCCTCAAAGATGATCCTGACTATATCCTCTATAAGTACAAAGCGTCTCCAAAACATCACCATTTGCTGCGAAACACAAAAGTATTCTATAGGTGAAAAAAAGATCAAGGGTAAGTCTACCACTTCATGAGATAAGATCACATTGGAAACAGTTGTGAACTTATAATTTTACAAAAAAATTTTCCACACTAAAATCTAACATTGTATAAGACAGTTAATAACAGTTGGAAAATATGCAATGCAATATAAATATATAAATACATGATAATTCTGATTATACCATTACAGCTCAACTCCATATGGTCTATTTAGACCCTTATCCCTTCCCATTCAGATTTACAAGTTCTTGAAATAGCCTCTGGTATAACACCGGTTATAATGCCCCCAAAAATATTTAAAAATGAATTTCTCAAAATATTTGACAAAATATTTTACTTATAAACACCCACTCATATTATAACCAAAAATATATAAAAATGAATTTCTCAAAATATTTGACAAAATATTTTACTTATAAACACCCACTCATTTTATAAAGCATTAAAATAAAATTTTAAGAAAAATACAACCATCAAACATTCAATGAACACCATCAAACGTTCAATAGACAGTATAATCACGTTCTCTACAAGCCTACGCATGCACAAAATAGGTGTCAGTACGGTACATCAAACGTTCGACACTTTTATAGAACGTTCGATGCCTTTATGGAACGTTCGAACGTTCAGTGCTTTTATCAAACATTTGATGAGAAACTCTAGATTCTTTGGATAAAAATAGATCAAACGTTCGATGATATACATAGAACATTCGATCATGTCCTACAATGGATTTTTGATAGAGGCCCAGCAACTCACCCCATTCTTCTATAAATTATGCCCTACCCTTACACAAACTCATCTTTACTCGTTCAAACACTCCAGAAAACATATTTCAAAGGCTTAAAGGAGGATTTTTTAGGGAGTTTTCTCATTTGAAGAAGATCATCTTCTTCTTAGGTAAACTTCGAATCTTTGCTCCTACTTATGTTACCTTTCATTATTATATGTAAGATGTAATCATGTTTTGATTTCAAGATGTGTTTATAAATATTTAAATGCTTTTGTATTAACTTTTCAAAAGGTTTTGATGGAATGCATGACCTTGTGTTTTACTTTTTAAAAATACATGTTCCTTAACGTTGTTTTAAGTCTAGGTATAGTCGTGGATATGTTTGGTAGAAGTTTTTAAGGATTCATGCATTCTAGACCTACATCGAAAGTTCCATTGTTCTTGATCAAACGTTCAGTCTCCAAGGAACGAACGTTCGATAATTGTGTCAAAGGTTCAATGGTGACTAAAAATGCCAAACTATGATTTTAAGGCAAAAAGCACACATACCTCACGTTTAGCTAGTGATTGCATTCTTAGCATATTGTTGGGTTATTTTACAGTCAACGGGGATACAAGATGGCTGAGGCATCAGATGAGCATCTGAGCTAAGTACAATAACTAAGTAATGAAACTGCAATTTTAGGAGTGCGATATGTCAGTTGACTGAGCATGTTCCTCCTTATGATCAAGTTTACCGCTTTATGACATGACGCTATTTGCTTACATAAATATCTTTATTTTTGTAATAAATAAACAATATCTGCATAGTAAGGTTATGGTACATCGGTACATGCGGTAGAATTGGCTATGGTCTTACTATTAATACAAGTTGCCGAGATTATGCCATTCTCTTTGAAAACCAAATGTCATTTTCCAAGGCATAATAACGGAGATTGAAACTGTCATTTGTGAAAATATCATATTTAACTCATAAACACTTTTTGGCATTAATTTTTATACATCACACCCTTTTTAATTAATATGCTTACTAAGTTAGCTGATTTACTCAATTACTTCTTTCTCTCCTTATGAAATACCTTGGTATTTTACAAACCCTCAGGAATTTGATCGTTTAAGAGTCTCATTAGGATTTTGGTATCAGGACAGCAATTGATATACTCAAGTTTGATCTTCTAGATGTAAAGCTTTGTGCCTAATTTATTGATGATAGAATTGTTTACTACTTATGAACTCAGATCAACTATTCCGCTGTTTACTCTGATAAATGGTTAAATAGAGAATTCAGTCAATTATTAGTTAATTGATTTGGATACCCTATGGATAATTTACTCCGGGTTAACCTAGTTCCACTGGTTTAATCTAGTGTATATTGTGATCCTCAAGTTGATGTTTTACAAATATTCTCTTCACAAAGAGAATTGAGGTATCCCTGGGTTTTAATTTGGACAATTAAGGTTGTGAGACAAACCATGAATTTAATTATAAGTTAGTGAAATTCTTGGAACGTTACAGACATGACGTTGTGTCATGGGCTACCATTAAACGGGCAATGCCCTATTTTTTAGTTTAGTTATGATTTGCCATTGGATCCAAGCTGAGTGACCAGCACTGCCATTTATGCATGGTGGTTGTGACCATACACCATTGTTAGCAACGTGGGCCACCCAAGGTTTGACTAGGTCAGGCTATTGTATGATGTCCTCTAATTTGTGCACACTGGTGTAATGCCCCAAGAATTTAGCTTACTTATAGTTAAATTCATGGTTCACCTCCTAGCCTTAATTATTAAATTTAAGACTCAGAGATCTTTATTCTCCATATTATGGGAGAATATGTAAAACACTGACCTGAGAATTACCTTATACACAAGTTTATTTATTGAAGAAATAATAAACTAGATTATAATGTCTGTATGGTATTTAAAACAATTAATTGATAACTGTCTAAATTTTCTAATTTAATCTCTATCAGAGTTTCAGCGAAATATTTGACCTGAGTATATAATAAATAATTCTAATATCATTAAAAATAGGCACAAAGCTTTACATCTAAAAGATCAAATTTGAATACAATAACTGTTGTCTTTATATCATAATCTTGATACGGATCCCAACTGAACAACTCTTGAGGGTTTGTAAAATATCAAGGCATTTTACGAAAAAGAAGTATCTAAATAAGTTGACTGATTTAGTAAGCAAGTTATTTTGAAAGCAGTGAGGTATAAAATGAATAAAAATGTTATTAAGAATTTCACATAATGTTTTTGGAAATATCAGGTATAATCTCGATTATTAAACTCTTATTCTTAAATGTAGAAATATGCCTCATGAATACTATATAAATAGTCATATATTAACAATATAGTCTATTTTGAGACATTACCCTCGCTCAATAGGGTTAGCGAGTCTAAAATGATATCTGGTACAATTTCGATGCTCCAGACATTGCACAAACGTACCGTCTTACATTAGCAGTCCGACAGAGTCTGATCTCAGGTAGCCCACACTGACTAGTTAAGTAATAACTAGTAACTCACTCAATGAATAGTGCGTGGTTACAAACTAAACCATTGGATCCAAGACCCTTTTTATAAAATAATATTATTTGACTATAGAATCAACCCGTAATAATAGTGAGTCCATGACCATTATTTTATTACGAGACGGTGCAACTATGTCATATGATACAATTATTGTTCATTTATTCGAATTAGGGAATATATAATCAAATAACATTTTATCCTACAATGATAAAGTAAATCACATGGAATATTATTTTCAGTCATCTAATATATCACATTTCACAAAAAATGCAGTTTCTTTATTTAGTTAAAATACTTACCTCGATTTTTCATTCGATGCCTCAGACATTTTGCAAATTCCTTGATAACTGTAAAATAACCCGACAATATTCTAATCATTTACTGATTGTGAATCATTGTGTGTTCATTGTCTTAAAAACCCATAATTTGACATTTCTAGTCATCATCGAACGTTTGACACGACTATCAAATGTTTAATCCTTGAAGATCGAACATTTGACCAAGAACAGTAAAAGGTTTGATGAATGTCCAGAATGCATGAAAGTCTAAAAACTCATATAAAACCTACCTATAACCATTCTTAGACTTAGAACATCATCTATCAACATTAAATAATCATTAAAAAATGTAAATAATACACTTTTCAAGAGGTAAAATACAAAGTAATTCCTTTTATCAAATCATTTTTAAATGTCCTCATAAAAGTCTTTGAATCATTATAACATAATTTGAAAGCATAAATATGATCTCAACTAGTTTTAAAATAGTAAAATATAGCATAATAAGAGTAAGGATTTGGATGTTACCCTTGGAGAATATAATTTCCCCTTTAATGAGATTCCTCCTTAGAAATCCCTTTCAAACTCAACAAACGTTTCTCTAAAGGTTCTGGGTCGAGTTGGGGTGTTTTTTTGAGGAAATGGGTAATATTTATAGGGTAATTGAGTGCTAAACCGACTCCCTACGTAAAATCCATTTTGAGAAATGATCGAACGTTTGATCTATTTATATCAAAGAATCTATGGTTTCTCTTCAAACGTTTGGTGAAAGTATCAAACATCTAATAAAACAATATCGAACGTTCCATAAAAGCATCGAATGTTTGATGTTCATACTAACACATTCTGAACATTGTGCATGCTTTGCAAAGTTTGTGTATGTACTTTTTAAGATTGAACGTTTCATGATCATTATTAAACGTTTGATGGTCACATTTTTGAGTAAAAAGTTATTTAAATGGTTAACAAAAATTAGAAAAGTATTTAAATAAATCTTTTGTCAAATATTTACAAAATATAGCTTTTAATTATTTTGGGGCACTACATCAGGGCACCAGTGTTGTACCATTAGTTCTTTTGATAACCCGCAAACCCTAGCAGAAATGGGTAAAAGCCTGAATATACCATATAGAGTTGAGCTATGACAGTATGATCAGAATTATAATGTATTTATATATCTATATTGCATTACATATTTCCAACTGTTATCCATTGTCTTACACAATGTTATATTTAAATGTGGAACAATCTTTTGCAAAACTATGAGTTCACAAATTATATAACTATTTTCCATGTGAACTTACCTTACTAAGTGGTGGACTTACACTTTATTTTTATTTCCACCTATGAAACACTTTTTTGTTCCGCAGCTAGTCAACAGCTAGATGGTGATGCCTTGGAGATGCTTTGTACTTGTAAAGGATATAGTCAGGATCATCTTTGAGGCTCTAAATTCAATTTGGCTACAAGAGGCACTACTTCCCCTCGTCACTAATCCCACATTGCCTGCAACCAAACTAAAATCTAGAGCCTCAAAAGATGATCTTGATATATCCTCTATAAATATAAAGCGTTCTCAAAAGCATCACCATTTGCTGCGAAACACAAAAGGTATTCTATAGTGAAAAAAAAATCAAGGATAAGTCTACCACTTCATGAGATAAGATCACATTGGAAAACAATTGTGAACTTATAATTTTACAAAAGTTTTTTTCCACACTAAAATATAACATGTATAAGACAGTTAATAACAGTTGGAAAATATGCAATGCAGTACAAATATATAAATATATGATATTTCTGATTATACCATTATAGCTCCACTCCATATGGTCTATTTGGCCCTTATCCCTCCCATTCAAATTTACAAGTTCTTGAAATAGCCTATGGTATAACACCGGTTATAATGCCCCCAAAAATATATAAAAATGAATTCTCAAAATATTTGACAAAAATATTTTACTTATAAACACCCACTCATATTATAACCAAAATATATAAAATGAATTTTCTCAAAATATTTGACAAAAATTTTACTTAAAAACCCACTCATATTATAAAGCATTAAAATAAAATTTTAAGAAAAATACAACCATCAAACATTCAATGAACACCATCAAACGTTCAATAGACAGTATAATCACGTTCTCTACAAGCCTACGCATGCACAAAAATAGGTGTCAATACGGTACATCAACGTTCGACACTTTTATAGAACGTTCGATGCCTTTATGGAACGTTCGAACGTTCAGTGGTTTTATCAAACATTTGATGAGAAACTCTAGATTCTCTGGATAAAAATAGATCAAACGTTCGATGATATACATAGAACATTCGATCATGTCCTACAATGATTTTTTAGAGCCCAGCAACTCACCCATTCTTCTATAAATTATGCCTACCCTTACACAAACTCATCTTTACTCGTTCAAACACTCCAGAAAACATATTTCAAAGGCTTAAAGGAGGATTTTTTAGGAGTTTTCTCATTTGAAGAAGATCATCTTCTTCTTAGGTAAACTTCGAATCTTTGCTCCTACTTATGTTACCTTTCATTATTATATGGTAAGATGTAATCATGTTTTGATTTCAAGATGTGTTTATAAAGATTTAAATGCTTTTGTATTAACTTTTCAAAAGGTTTTGATGGAATGCATGACCTTGTGTTTTACTTTTAAAAATACATGTTCCTTAACGTTGTTTTAAGTCTAGGTATAGTCGTGGATATTTGGTAGAAGTTTTTAAGGATTGCATGCATTCTAGACTACATCGAAAGTTCCATTGTTCTTGATCAAACGTTCAGTCTCCAAGGAACGAACGGTTCGATAATTGTGCAAAGGTTCAATGGGGGACTAAAAATGCCAAACTATGATTTTAAGGCAAAAAGCACACATACCTCACGTTTAGCTAGTGATTGCATTCTTAGCATATTGTTGGGTTATTTTACAGTCAACGGGGATACAAGATGGCTGAGGCTCAGATGAGCATCTGAGGCTAAGTACAATAACTAAGTAATGAAACTGCAATTTTAGGAGTGCGATATGTCAGTTGACTGAGCATGTTCCTCCTTATGATCAAGTTTACCGCTTTATGACATGACGCTATTGCTTACATAAATATCTTTATTTGTAATAAATAAACAATATCTGCATAGTAAGGTTATGGTACATCGGACATCGGTAGAATTGGCTATGGTCTTACTATTAATACAAGTTGCCGAGATTATGCCATTCTCTTTGAAAACAAATGTCATTTTCAAGGCATAATAACGGAGATGAAACTGTCATTTGTGAAAATATCATATTTAACTCATAAACACTTTTTGGCATTAATTTTTATACATCACACCCTTTTTAATTAATATGCTTACTAAGTTAGCTGATTTACTCAAATTACTTCCTTCTCTCCTTATGAAATACCTTGGTATTTTACAAACCCTCAGGAATTTGATCGTTTAGGAGTCTCATTAGGATTTTGGTATCAGGACAGCAATTGATATACTCAAGTTTGATCTTCTAGATGTAAAGCTTTGTGCCTAATTTATTGATGATAGAATTGTTTACTACTTATGAACTCAGATCAACTATTTCCGCTGTTTACTCTGATAAATGGTTAAATAGAGAATTCAGTCAATTATTAGTTAATTGATTTGGATACCCTATGGATAATTTACTCCGGGTTAACCTAGTTCACTGGTTTAATCTAGTGTATATTGTGATCCTCAAGTTGATGTTTTACAAATATTCTCTTCACAAAGGAGAATTGAGTATCCCTGGGTCTTATTTGGATAATTAAGGTTGTGAGACAATCATGAATTTAATTACAAGTTAGTGAAATTCTTGAACGTTACAGACATGACGTTTGTCATCTACCATTAAACGGGCAATGCCCTATTTTTTAGTTTAGTTATATTTCCATTGGATCCAAGCTGAGTGACCAGCACTGCCATTTATGCATGGTGGTTGTGACCATACACATTGTTAGCAACGTGGGCCACCCAAGTCGGATTAGGTCAGGCTATTGTATGATGTCCTCTAATTTGTGCACACTGGTGTAATCCCCAAGAATTTAGCTTACTTATAGTTAAATTCATGGTTCACCTCCTAGCTCTTAAAGTATCAAATTCGTGAGATGATCGATATTATTTATTTAGTCTATGTTATTAAGACTTGTCCTTGATGCTCGATGTTCATGGAGACTTTATTTATGTTCGAAGTTTATTTTTTTATTAATGATTTGACGTTATTTTGGGATTTGTAACATTATGGTTTAAAGATAATTGTTTTTGAGAGATTTACCTTTTGCATTGAATATTTTATTAATTAATGGACCTATTTAGCCATTGCTATCTTGCTTTAAGTTACGAATCTTCTAATGTGTTTATGAGTTAGATCCCTTATGACTTGTTTACTTGGTGAATGAGTATTGGGAGGCACCTCGAGTTAATCACATGTGGTTAAATTTTGGTGGGATGTTACAAGATTGCTCCTTAGCCACATTGGCCAAGGAATGGGGGCTACTTTGAATCGTGTTGATATTAGCTGTAAGGGATTTGATATGAGATTGAATCATTCCAAAATGATGATGATTCCATTGTTTAAACGTAGATTTAGTGCTTTTCCACTTTTTGCTAAGAGAGAAAGCTGGAGAGCTTGCAATATATGGTAACCAAGTCCCCCACCACATCATGACTCAATGAATCTCTAACCCAAAAAGCCTCAAACCTAAAAAAAGGCTTCGTTTGGCAACAGGTTTTGTAAAACTCTATAAAAAAATCAATATTAAAACATTACAACTTTTTATATTGTATCAATCATTTTTTAATATTTTTTTTCACTATTTATATCACATCAATAACTTTTTACTACTATTCAAATAAAAAACTCACAATTTTTTTTTTTTCTTTTCACTTTTCCATACAAGAAATTTACAACATTTTTTTTTTTTATATCACAACAATCACTTCTTATTACCATTACAAACTCAAAAACCTTAAAACCATTTACCAAACAAAGCCCTAGTAGACAAGAGCATGGTACAGTGATTCGAGTTTGAAGCAGTAAGATGTATAATCAAAGAATTTGGAAACAAATGGATCCAATCTTGGTTAGCCAGCCCTCTATCCAAACTTTCTATGATATTTCCTTGTCTACGGCGATGATTACTCAAAGCTAGAA